>BGPR01010832.1:0-29396 GCA_013235015.1 Araneus ventricosus
GAAATGAATGAAAATTAATGCAAATTCTTTTCAAGAATGCATCCACCATCATTATCATGTTGAACAAGATTCTTTAAAAATATTCATCTGAAGTCTTCACTCTTCTAAATCCTCTCCTTCGAATCCCCCCCTTCCTCCCACCTTCTCCCTGACAGAAGAATCTTTTTTGTCAAGTCTGTTAAAGTGAAAATCTTCGATGTTTATTCGATACCCCTTTTTATCGGCTGTTGCAGTCCTAGAAAATCCAAAATAAATATTTTTCCTTGAAGCTAGTTTTTTTCTTTCAACAGAAGAGTCAGATTTTAGCATGAAAGGAGGATTTTAGCATGAAAGAAATCAGACAAATACACTAATTGCTTTTCTGCATATGTTAGATTACTGAAAAGCATAAAAAAGAATGGGTAAAATAAAAATATTCTATGCATTATTCACGATGTTTTAGTTTCATTCGAATGATTTTCAGTGATTTCACTTCAATGACCTATTAAAAAATAATTCTTAAATAAATGTTAATACCTAACTTGAATTATTATAAATGATACATGAATTTAATCGCGGGAATTAATTTAATTCCATATTTTTTTGATGGAAGTAAGAAAATTATCAATTATCAAACAAAATACGTTTTATTCCTTATGCACATTTGATATGACTTCAGCATGAAACAATATTATTCTTTTCTAGCGATATTATTTTGATGCTATACTAAGTAAGCTTAAGCAGTAAGCTTATTTTGCAGTATGCAAACTTCGTTGTTCTGTAATTTACGTTAAATAATTTTAACATCAGTTAATCTCTACATGCAATGGATCGATTCATAATCATGGGAATTCGCTGTGTCAATTTAATTCGTGAATCCAAGGCACATCTTCCCGGAAAGAATATGATGGAATTTCCCAGAACAGTGCAAGATAATATTCACAAGGGGTGGACACGACTTGGAAAATTCAGTTCGGGATGAATCTTTGCATATTACTAGCCTACTTTTAGGGTGTTCATCCATTAATCTTATAAAGTGAAATGCCCAATTCGGAGAAAATACCCCTCAAATTTTGGGCATAGATTATATATATTTTATTAAATTGTAAATAGTTAATGACTAATATATTTATGGATATAAAAGTTTACATTGTTTACCTGCTATACTATTAAACAAAATTATAATGTATAAAAATATTATGTAATTTTTTATTGTGTTTTAATTTAAAATCACGCAACTCGAATTTTTATTTAGTAATATTTCATTCCTCCAAACGGTAAACTTTGAAAAACACCAAATATTCTTAGAAAGAATTACTCTATTAACAGCTGAAATGAAACATCTTAACAGAGTGACATATTATTTACGTTTGCATATATTAAAAGAGCCCCTTAATCGTTTTTCTTGTATATTTCTGGTTAATTTGAACTGATTTACCTCACATTTTATATCTGGCAAATTTTTATAATACAGAATCATTTAAAAGATAAAAAATTGGGTGTTGCTATTGGAAAATGTGAAGATGATTTAAATATAAATATGCAGAGGGCCCCTTATGGAAATGCAGTTCACATATTTTTAAAGAAAATATACGCCCAAATTGAATTACATAATTTCCTTGAATTTCTTTTCTATAGATTACGAGAAATAAGAAGTGTTCGGATACTTTTTTGACGAACTGTACATTCAAAACCCTTTTATACCCAAAGACAAGCTCACTTTAAAGCGCATATCGTTGATTTAATTGACATCCTAGGGGTCGATTCTCATGCCAATGTTTTTTTTTTCTTTAAGTGAAGTTGAACTAATTAAAATGATTTAGGTTTAACAGTTACAATGTTTCTAAAATATTTATATGTGATTTGAAAACAACGAACGTTTAGTGCTGTAGGGTCAAATTGGTCCCTGTGTCATTAAATCAAATCGAACCAAGAAAAATACATAAGACGATTGATATTTATACCTATAAATGTTCATTTTATTTTTGAACTTGAGTTAAAGTTTAACCCAGTCTTTTATAGGATTTTACCTCTGGAAGGCCTTATACCATCGAAGAATGCAATCCACAACAATAATAATATTCATGATACCTTGAAGGTTTTTTAAAGTTCGGAGTTTCAATTAAAATCGGAATTATAGATACGGCGAGCAAAATGAGAAACTGTGGTTAAGTTGGCATATTTTGCAAGAAAAGCCAAGGAGATTTTCAAGGACTAATTGGCAATCTTGTGAAGATGAAAAAATTTTTAGAGTTAAAAAAATAAAATGAAACTATTATAGTTTAATATATAGTATTATTTTAAAGTTTAAAATGCCAAAAATTGTTTTTCCTCGGTATTTTTCAGGGATTTCTAGATCCACACTTGTATATATTTAATGAATTAAATTTAATAAATAAATGAATTAATTAATTAAATCTAACCTATTAAAATTTAATCATTTACGATTTAATTCATTAAAATTTAATCAATGAAATAATTTAAAATAAAACTTAATTAATAAAAATTTAATTAATTTGAAATTAATGACAAATACAATTTAGTACTTCTAAATTTTTAAGATGTGAAACACGGAACTGTATTTAACTATTTATATTAACGTTATATTTTACATTGATAGGTAGAATAAATACAGTCTAAACTAAAGTCATCGCAAAACTTACAACTGGTGATCACTGAATCCATTGTAATCCAAGCATTCTGACATAAACATAACAATCAGGAAAGTTCGAGGAATAATCTATAAGCTCATTTATCAAGCCTATCCTTTGACAGTTTTAAAACCGGTAATAGTTACGTACTCTGCTTGTAGTTATCTGACGTTAGTATAATGAAAGATAATACAAAGCTTGCTATTATTCCTGAAATCGTACTAAGCAAATTAGATCTGAGACTTTTAAAATTGTTTGAATAGATGAAATAACATAAGAAGCTTCAAAATTACGCATTTAAAAATTTAATTTCAAAGATGCTAATAATTTATCTATTATCTCTTGTATTATGTTAATCTACAGTAGTTAAGCAAGACGAAGGTTTTACTCTCAACGTCTGAATGAATACATATTTACACTTTGCTAAAATGAATATAACTTCACGGGGGAATAGTATTTAACGGTGAAATTTAAATTCATTCATTGCATACCATGTCAATTTTAAATAGATAGACATGGAATTTAGCTATCGATTCATATGCAAGGGCGGGAAAAGAGCTTAAAACTAAGAAGAAATTACATCGAACGGATAAAAATAACCAATCTATGTATTGTACAAAATGTAAATCTGATTAAAATTTCAAAAGTATGGGAAATAAAATGCATGAATAGTGGTAGAACTGCTTCTCAGAATCTCTTACAGAACATTGTTGAATGTAGGCATGTATTTGAGCTTGCATTCGATCATACAAGTGTTGGAAAACATTTTGTGCACGCCCATCCACAGTTTTTGAGCCTGTTCAGCGATAATCGATACTGGATGGGAAAGACGACGAAGCTGCCTTCTAATTACATGCTACCACCTACTCACTACATAATAGAATTGGGGTACGGGTGTTAGATAAAAATCCAAGGTAAGGATACCTTACAGTGACAAGGCATACGGACCAATTGCAGATGGCCGGTCGAGCGATAGCGGAAAGTGTGGAGCTACCTCCTACAGGAACTGACTAATCCTCCGACAGCACCCTCAGCACCACGGGTATTACTATTTTCATGCTGAAACAAGTTTTAACTATCTGCTCATGAACGAAATGACAGAGTGTAATATTAACGTTCTTGTGTGTTGCTCTGCTTCAGGGTCATGGGGATAACAACGAGGGAGAGCATGCCGTCTGTCGAAATAACTTCTAAACTATAATAATTAGTGTTTGGACCACGTATAAAAATATCAGCGAAACATTTCAAGAAGCCTCTTTCTTACAGCTCTGGCCCATTACTAGAAAAGAGACAGAAACGGGTCTATTCCCTAAACAAAAGCACATTCCATTTTGACCTGCATTCAGTCCTTTCACCGCTCCACTGAAAATGAGTTGAAGCATATGTCAAACAGGCCACATAGCATTTGGAGCAAAGGCCCCAGTTCAAAATATGTTTCCCAACTTCCTGCAATATGACTCCAGGACTTTCTAGAGTTTGTTCTGCCGCTGCATGGCGATTGGCTTAGCCAGGCCAGATTACATAGGTCAATGTTTTCACCAGTGTCCTGTAGAGAGGGGTCACTTCCAGCATGAAGGTGAGAAGTTGCTGGACTAAGTAAGTAGGTGCTCGGTTTCCTGGAGGGTAGCATGAAGCTGGTATTGAATGCTTAACGTTCACATTGCCAATCACAGCACATACCTCCTTGTGAGGGTATTGCTCATGCGAATGCACATAATGGGTATGTTATGTGTGGTTCACATTACACGTGTTTTTATCTGTGGCGTGCTTGTCAAGCAGCTTTACCGGACTGTTTAGGGACAGGGTGAGCTATACCTTGCATTCTCCTTCGCTACTCGCTGGAAACCTATCAGACTGGAGAATTCCTGAATTATTGCGTTACTGAAATTACCGCTACCATCAACTGCACATAGTTGCCACATCTAGAATAATTTTTTTCTTCGATTTGTTGAGAGAAAAGAGCTCCCTTACGATCCTATTTCATTCAAAATCCTTTCAGTTGTACATAATCTTGCTGCTGTTTCATTCTTGAAATTACGTTTATAATATAACTTTTTAGACCATTATCACTTCATACTACCAACTATAGGCGCGACACAAACTGTAATCCATTAAGCTTTCGTCTCGCCCAAGCTCGTATATGCGAATAATTATAAATATTAAGCCTTCAGTGCTTCAGGCAGACTGGAACTAAATGTATTATCATTTGTAGATCTTTCAAACAATGCGTTTCTGATGTTGGGATTTATAAAACTTTTTCTTTATAATATTTAAATATCAAATATGTTTGCATGAAAAATGTGATAAATCAAAATAAAGAATTTACATTACTTTGGTAATTTTTCCATCATTGGCAGGTATTTCTTTTTATAATGAATCCTCATCTGTTATCATACAGATATTTTTAATAGATAAATTATATCAACAACTGCAACATATATTAATTTTTAACTTTTTCTCAGTCTATATTTCAGGGTTAACTGTTTGCATTGAGCGTACAAATTTGTGAAATATGCACCGATGTTGTTAATTCGAACCCAAGAATCTATGTTAACAATACATCAGATTATCTTTATTAATTCAGATCTAAAAATAAATTTAAAAAATTAATTTAAAATATCTTAAATAATGTCATTTCTCCAGCAGCCTATTGTACTCGACCGATGCTCTTTGAATTCACTATTGTGAAACAATTCAATTCAATGAAGTGTTTGGTGACTAATATTAAAGTTAATGAATTTTAATTGTAATTATAAAATTATCTTCAAAAACTGGGTATGTGCTATTTCTAGAAAGTCCATTAAGGCTATAAATTATTATTTTTTCCATGCAAGGTAGAATATAGAGAAGTCTCGATGAAATATAAGAAAGAATCGATGAAGTATAAGAAAGAAGTACTTTTTTATTCAGTACAGAATGGAAAAAGGTCTCCAAGAAATATTGGAACGAAGAAATAACAAATGAAGTATTAGAACGAAACATTTATTATTTAAAATCTTTTAACACTTGTGCACTTATGTAACTATTATTAACTATGATGCTAATTATTAATTTCAAAATTAATAATTAGCATCCAATCGAAAACTAGTAATTGTCACCCATAAATAAGAAGCATTACAAAGAAGAAAGAATAGGCGAAGTATTAAAAATAAAGCGCTTTTTTATGCAGTATTGAATGCAGAGAAGTCTCTAGGAATATTGGAAAAAATGAATGAATTATTAAAAAAATATTGAGACCCATAAAGAAGAAGAATTACAAAGAAGAAAGAATAGGTGAAGTTTTAGAAATAATCGCTTTTTTATGCAGTATGGAATGCAGAGAAGTCTCTAGGAATATTGGAAAAAATGAATGAAGTATTAAAAAAAACATTGACACCCATAAAGAAGGAGCATTACAAAGAAGAAAGTATAGGTGAAGTTTTAGAAATAAGCGCTTTTTTATGCAGTATAAAATGCAGAGAAGTCTAGGAATATTGGAAAAAATGAACGAAGTATTAAACAAATATTGGCCCCCACAAAGAAAGAGCATTATAAAGAAGAAAGAATAGGTGAAGTATTAGAAATAAGCGCTTTTTTATGCAGTATAGAATGCAGAGAAGTCTAGGAATATTGGAAAAAATGAATGAAGTATTAAAAAAGTACGCTTATGATTTAAATTCTTTTGATTTTGATCGCTCGGGATGCTTTTTGTTTTAAATCTAATAGTTAACACCCAGTCAAAAACTAATAAGTGATATCCTTAATTGACAGATTTACAGCAATTTTTTTAATAAACTTCTCAACAGAATCCAAATATTGAATTTTTGCCTTATACCACGTATCCAGACATTTTTATATATATATAAGTCCGTATCTTTCAAACAAGTCTTATTTCTCAGGAAGAATTTCGCCTCTAGCAGTAAACGTGAGAATTGTGGATTTCCATTTTTTCGCTTGAGGCAAACTCTTCACAATGTTATTCTATTTTTTCCCGCGTGAGAAGGAGCTTCAGAAGTCCAAGTTAGTGGTAAAGTGATGAGCCAGAAAGTGAATAAAAGTAGTTTTGTCAATATCAGATCTCTGTTACTAGAAATATTTCATGCCAGCGAGAAAATTTCATTTCTGACTGATTTTGGGGATTTGGCGAAAGCAAAATTTCATGTTGGAAAAAATGCGTATCGTCATTTTCTTTTCTAAATTATCAACTGTTATATTGCAATATTATGCAGCCATTTTATACAAAAAAAAAATCAGTTTAATATTATGCAGTCGCGTTATGTCAAAAGATCAATTTAATACTATGCTGTCGCATTATGTCAAAATATCAATTTTTTCTCAACCTAAAACTGGAATTATAAATCAAAATCGGTTCAGAAACTAATAAATCTGTCAACGCGCTTCAGTACAGTTGTCATAATCTGTCTTTCGGTTGTTTTTTTTAAAATTTCCATCCATGTTATTCATCGCCTGTAATTTATGCATCTTCAAAATATATCTTCCCTGTTTCTCCGTATTATCCGGTCTTTAGAGAACAGTTTGGATTTCGCTTACCTGTATTATAAAGGTTAAAAGTATTTTTCATTATTTGAATCAAAATTCAATCTTACGAAGTCTATTTCAAAGAGTGAGGCAACAGGAGCTCTGACTGGTGCCGAAATCTCAGAAGATGGAGGATTTGCCGGAAACGGGGTAAGCGATTGAAGTAAAAATTGCGATAAGGTTTTTTGTCTAAACTATTGGTGGGGGTTGTGTTACCTCCCTCCAATGATAGTATGTATCTCCTTCGGGAGGGGCGGGCCGTGGCCAGGCTGTTGGCTACTAGGACTCCGGCCTCCGTACTCGAGCTGTCGTAACGGTCACTGTCATTCAGGACCCGGATGCTGAGGCAGGGCGGGGGTAACACGGTTTGCGGTCAAATTATTGGTGCGCTCGATAGTTGTTCTATTGTTACACGACAACGCCCGACCGCATAGGCCTCAGTTACGAGTCATTTGATACAAGTTTCCTATTAATGTTATAGGAATACCTTCCCTTCAGCCCGGAACTCGTGCCAAGTGATTTTCATATCTTCGGATCATTGAAGAAGCTCCTGGGAGGTCGACGTTTCAGAATCCATGGCATAGTTCATCAAGCCGTGTAGACGTGCTCTACGACCTTGACGCTGATTTCTTCTGTGCTGGTTTCGATAAATTGGTGTACCATGGAATAAATGCTTCGACAACCATAATGGCTATGTTGTAAAGTAATTTGTACCGCTGCCTCGCTACATTGTGTATCGATTTGAATTCGTGAATAAATATTTTCCCTCAGTGGGCTTGTTACCATACTTTTTGAATTCGTAAAATGAGAAGTGAATTCATGGTAGGGCAAGAATTACTTTAAAATAATGATATATTCACCTCAAATCTCAAAAGAGTTATCACTGAGAGGAAAATACGAAAAGAAACTTCACCTTTCAATTCAAAAATATAACGGCACACTTTAAGTGTAAGTTTATACATATGACAAATTATTTCTTATCTAAACAGTATAGTTCTATGTATTGTTACAAAAAGTCTTTCTGTGGGTGTATGGTGTAAACAGTCCAATACGCAGGTTAATGAAGAATGAAGGTTTATTTACAAATATGCAGGAAAATACGTACCACAGGTACAGGAAACAATAGTCCTTGCACAGATTAGCAATGTAAACAGACAACAATCCACAGGTAATAACAGTTCAGCACTTTGATAATTTGCAACACAAACAGTCAGCAAATAACTAATAGCGGCAATAACAGCACTTTCAATAGCACTCAGCTAACCAGCTTCCTAGCTCGCACTGCGGACGAAACTCTAAAGTCGTTCCCAATGGATCAACGCTACTACAGCTCGGCGTCTAACAGCTTACTAGTTCGAACAGCGGATAGAACTCCAAAGACGTTCGCGCTCCAAGGCGATCCCAGTCGATCAACTCACACCTTCGTCATCCAAGCGCTCTCCTTATATAGTTCCCCCCGGCAGGCCATGACGTCACATGGAATTATCTAGTACATTCAAATGTATCTTCTCTCCGAATAGAAATATCGAGAAGATTCCAGCACCTTTGAGATTCCATATTTCGTCGCCAAGGGCGCCAAATTTGTCGCCAAGGGCGCCAAATTTGTCGCCAAGGTCGGAGAACCAGACGTGGCTGCTGCCAATAATCCCATACTTATCCCTGTAAAACTCTCTTCCCAACCATAAGACTCACATTGCTGGGAAGCGACTTTCCATGTTTGTAACAGTATTATTTTCAATTCATTTAAATCCGTTGTTCCGAAATCTCTACGTTGAATGATAGATTTGCCCTTCTACCCGAAGAAAGATTTATAAGTAAAAATAATTAAAATAAGAAATAATTAATACGATTTTATTACTATTCTAAAATGTAAAATATTTTTGTAACTTTTAAATTTAGAAGAATGTTTGTACATCTCAACCATTGACGTCAAAACAAAATCAAACACTTGAGTCGCTGATTGATTGTTTGTAATTTATTACAATTTTAATGAATGTTTGGGAATAATTGCATGGCATAATAATACATAGAATAATACATGACATGCGGCTCAATTTATAATATTGTTTAACGATGTTATCTTGTACGATTTTGGTTTGACATCCATGTTTTTAATAACAAAATATTATTTCCTAAATTTTAGTACTGTTAGGAAATTCGTCCGGTGTTAGTACGGTGAAAAGAGTTCAACAAGTAGAATAACGGAGAAACGACGCTTTATTCTCGGATATTCCGGAAAACGCGAAGCGCAGGTAACAGTAAATACAGCACTTGCACAAATTAGCAGTACAGGCAGACAAAACGCCGCCCCATGTCCCCATGCCTGATGCCATGACAGCAACTGTCCGGTTGGGCGAACATGGGACAGTACAATCAGACAGAAAATCACTAACAGTAACAGCAATAGCAGGAACAATAGCACTCAGCGGCTAACAGCTGACCAACTCGCAAAGCGAACAAGTCTCCTAAGAGAATCTTCGAACTCAGCAGCCGTTCAAAGACGATTGTTTCATCTCAGCAACTCCGGCTTTTTATACCTTTTCTGGCAGGATGTGACGTCACATAAAATCATCTAGTAAATTCTGTATATCTCTGCCCCTAATCTAGATGTTGAGAAAATTCTAGTGTTTTTGAGGACTTTCAGTTTGTCGCCAAAGTCAATAAATTTGTCTCCAAGTCGCCAAGGTCGGAGTCCTTGGCCTCCATCCCCCAATAGGTAGTAGAAACCTCTGTAAATGTCTATTTCCAACCATAAGACTAACATTTTGAGAAAGCGATATTGATGTTCGTAACAGTACACTAATAAAAGCAAGTTCTTAAATTTTATTATTATTATTTTTTACCTTTTAGTTTTTACTGTTTCTCATAATATACATGATATAGAAATTTAAAACATTTTTTTTTCTTAAATTCAATACCAGATGGAACCGCCCCATATAGAATCGAACTTTAATTTTAAAAAATTATTAATTGATTATTAAGTTCTAAAAATATTAAATATTAAAATATTGTATTTTCATCAGAAACATTTAATTGCTCAAAATTTCAGAACTCTGTCACATTAGAAACAGATTACAAGATTTCATATTTATAAACATGAAATTCACAAATATGAACGAAGTCAAATTAGTCCTTTATAATTGTTTTGGAAAATAGTTTTGATATACAGCTGTAAAGAATAGGCATGGGGATAAATTTTTACCAATCTTATAATAGGATAATAATTTCCCAAAATATATTTTACCTGAGAAACACGAAATAGCTAAAATACCTCTATTTTCATATTCATACATTCCTCCTGGAATGAAATAAATTGGAAGATTACTTGAAACCAATGCCCCAATTAAACTGTTTGCCCTGTAACAGTTTAATTAAAAGCATGAAAAAATAGGTCACATAATTCTACTGTTGTCAGAAACACATAATTTTGCAAAATTTCAGAACTCCATCAGATGCAGAAATGAGTGAAAAATCATTTCCAAAATTCCACCTTCACAAATATGAAGTAACTCATGTTTCATATGCATACGTTCCTTCTGAAAGACAGAAAAAATGGAATATTATTTGAAACCAGGCCCTAGTCGTTTGTGCTGTAACGGGTAAAATAAAAGTCTGAGAAAACATGTTTCTACACATGAAATCACAAAATTGCATTGTCGTTGAGAACACACAATTGTACAAAATTTCAGAAATCCAGCACATCAAGAAGTGAGTGAAAAATCGATTACAAAATTTAATCTTCACCAGCATGAAACAAGACAAGTTAAATAAACGCGTGAAAAAACAGTAACCACTGATAGAAAGAATTGGTTAAATTTGATATGGTGAATTGGATCCTCATTGCTAAAAGGATGAGAATTAGTGAATTAAGTGGTTATTGAAATAACCGGTTTAGATATAAGCTATTCCCTTTACTGGTTATAATCCGATAATACAAATTACGCTATTTAATCCTAAGTGAAATGGCATTACCATCGCAAAATTATAAACTGCAGTAATTACTCATATTTTACAACTTCTAATTTCTTTGATAGGAATAAATTTTTGATAATCAATTGCATAAATGTGCCACGGAAACTAAACGGACAAAACAGATTAGAATCATGTATTTGGAAAAAAAGTTGTGAAGAATTCAAGATTTATAAAATCAGTGTTTAGAAGTGCAAGCCAAAATTATATGGACAAATAATTTTAAATCAAATTTTTAAACTCTGTTTGAAATTCATTAAAACATCTACATATTCTCCTTTCGAAATAGAAGGCTGCATTGGATAAGAATTTTTTTTCAAAAGTTCACTATTTAAATTCCAATAGTTTCTCAAAACTTCCAGTTGAGCAAACATTTTCTATTTGCATTCGCCGTGTGTTGCTTCTACTATGTTTAATATTGATTTTAGGAACGCAGAAAGTGTCTTGGGAGGTTTCCTTGTAATAAGAAAATGTTTTTTATTTTTAAAAAGTTGTTAATCGAATCATGGTGGTTAAAATAAACAAAAAGTATATTGAATATCAGAGCATAAATGAAAGCTTGAGAACGACATTTTCTTTTAATATAAATTAATTAATACGAATTAATTAAAAATAAAGATTAAAACCTCGTTCTAGTTTCAGCTCTAAACTTTCTGCGGTTTATCTAAGAAATTAAAAAGATATTCAAAATAGACGTTATATTTAATAAAGATGTGTATTCTTGAATTCTAATTCCTTATTCAGATCCATAGCAACAATGTTAAAAACAGCCAAAATATGCTTGGAATCTGTTCTTAAAAAATGTTTAATTATTCAAGTTTTCGGAAATGTTCAAAAAATATTAACGTATTAACAGATTCGAATAATCTAACAATTATAATTACAAATACGAGGGCTGATTTTTAAGTAAGGTCTGTTTTAAATAAAAACGAAACAAATAACAGAATTTGAAAAGGCATTGTTTTTCTGATGTCACAATTCTCTTAATTACATAAAATTCTACAAGGAATTTGAACATAATTTCCTTGTCGGTTTAAACATTTATCGTAACAAGCAAACAGTTTTTGGAATCTCCCTCATAAAACTCTGCCGCCTGTGATGGTTGTCAATTACTCACAGTGGTTTTAAATTTCTTTATCAGTGTCTCGATACCTGCCACTCAGAAAAACCCCTGAGTGGCAGGCATTGAGACACCTGCCCTTCAGATGACGGAAGTTTAGTGCAGTTCTATTAACGTCGAGTTTTGAAGCAACACGAGGGCTATTTTGGGGCGGACCTCGTAATTTTGAGCCACGGTTAGATGACGAGGACGACACCTGAGCTGGCGCCCCCTCTCCAAGCTTCCACGCCACACCAACGGGAGGGCGTTTGGCCGCTGCGTATGATTTGGCGTGCAGCAGGCCCCATACACGGCGGATCTTCAGGGGAATCGGGTTTCGAACCTGGAACCCTCCGGCCCCAAAGCCGAGACCTTACCACTAGGCCACCGCGGCCTCTCAGATGCCGCAAGAGGTGACCCTTGAGGAAAAAGTCCTATGACAAAAACATCCTGTCCACCCCAAAACACAAATGCTAGTATTTCGCGATTGATTGCAGATGGCCAATCAGAATGAGATTCGATGTCGACGTTCTTGAACAATCTCACCCATTCTCTCACTTTACTGTGACTCGATGCATTGTCATCGCACACTTCGCAGGTCGAGTGATTTAGCGTTTTTCCAGCTTTAGCGTTTCTGGCTGCTTAACCTTTGAGCACACGCACCCATTTTTGGAACATAGCACATGCGCGGGGTCATTTTGACCCTAAATTCATAGACACTCATTCTTTATTTTATTAGCTACTAGCAGTACGCGCACGGCGTTGCCCGTGGAATCGGGACTTCAACAAAATAAAAAAAGCCCACATACAATTACATAAATGAGAGTTTTAAAAACGAAATCAAAACAGAAATATATATATTATTGAGTTGGTCCGCCTCTTTTCCTCTCGACCGAGTACCGTTAAATCCAAACAGTGTTAAAAAATTACAATCTGATATTTATTACACCGCAAGCAAAGTATGAAAGGCAAAGAAATAAGTTAAGACACGCTTAAAAATAATAATCGAAGTCATCGAGTAAATAAATCATCTCATCGCAGAACGCGAAAGTAATGATGTCACCCTGGCCCGTCAGCCAATGAAATTGCCCGCAACGTTCCTGAGAGCTGTCGAGGGCGGAAGCTTCCCTAGAGGAAAAATATCGTTCAACTACCAGGAAAAAGTTAATTTTAAAAAAACAAAAAAAGATATTTTAACCATTCTCGTTTTAAATCCGACAGAACCGTTGCAGTTATAAGCTGAAAAATTTTCAAAATGATATCTTTATTGGAACATCGGATGCAAGAGTTTTAAGGATTCCAGAACATTTTATTTTTGAAAAGTGACTATTTTTAAAAAAATTCCCAAAATTCAGTAAATTATGTTAGAAATTCGAAACTAACTTCATTAGAATGGAAATCGTCTGCTCTTTCCAATGGTTTATCTATTTTTTTCGTACAATTATTCAAAACCATTCTATTGAGAAATTAGTGCGAAAAATCAACCAGAACAACACAAAACATTAAATAAAAAATTTTCTAGATTAAATTTTAAAATTTCGGCTTCGAGGTGCATTGAGTCACCATTACGACTACCTGTGTGCCAAATTTCATAGCTGTAAGTGCGATAGATTCGTCTGGACATCGCAGACAGACACACACACACACACAAACAAACATTGCCTTTTATAAGTATAGATTTGTACAAAAATAAAATATGGTCAAAGTATGAGAACATTTTTCCGTCAAAATAACCTGTATTTAAGACACGAATGCGATTTTTAATAAGAAAAAGGAAAGTTGAGCCTATATCCTTTTTTCCTCCTTTTCTGTATTCTTTTCTTCTCCGCTGCTCACTTTCGTACGCTTCCATAGCCATAACGTTAAATTAACCTAAAACGTTAGCACACGCACGGGTCAATTTGACCCCAACGCCCCCAGTAAAAAGTGAGAAATCCCGTTCCACCCGTTTTGGCCTTCTTATCCTCTTCTTCTAGCTCCCCTATGAAGGTACGGGAAGTAACAGGGGCAATTCCTAGAATTTTTTACCAAAGGAGAAAAGGTGGGGCCAAAAGCCCCCCCCCCCCCCATGCGTGTGCTGGGGGGTTAAAAAAAAGATACATGATCGTATTTCATAGTCCGTGGGGCACTCGATTTTCTGAAACATTTAACCTCCCATTACGAAGATTAACACCGTGAATACAAATGGTGTAGGATTCTGCGCAAAGATTGCTGGGAGTGTGTACGGACATTCTTTCTCACGCAAGTGCGATATTTTAAACGGTGTTGACAAACGGACCTTACTTAAAAATTTACCCTCGCAATTATGTTAATATTACGGTTATAAATCGTCAAAATACTTTAAAAATTCAACAACACTTTAATTTATTTTTTTTTTAAATGAAAAGAAAACGTATGTAAACTCTATTGAAATTGAATCTTCTTTTCAACTTTAATTATATCAACTTTTCATATCCATAACTGTAGAGGGACGAGACTCATGTTTATATGGAATGCCGCTGTTGAAGGATCAATTCAATTTCAGGAACCATTTTTATTAGGCTACGTTCCACAGCACAGAACATTAAAGAAAATCAACGAAAACAGACAACAACACAAGACAAGTATACAGACTAGAATGAGAGAGGCATCATGGGAAAAAAGGATGGCTCCAGTAGCGCCACCTACCATAGAAAGGAGAAGGCAGTGAATTGTAACCGCTACATAACAACATTATTAAAAAGAACCCAAAAAATTAATTTCTTGAAATTAACTCAAAGTTAAGAAATTTTTTAAGGGGAATATTGTAGAAATCAAAAACATGAAATTAAATACCGCATACAAAAATTGATGAAATTCAACAAGTTTTTGAAAAACGATATATGGAAATCCTAATGAAGTCGACCCTTCTTTCAAACTTTATTGAACGCGAGGCATACAAAACAAATATTTTACTATTTCTAAAAAGAGTCAGATAATTTCTTTTCTTTAAATTAACTGACAACTAAGAAATCTTTTGTAAGGAAACATTGTAGAAATTGAAGGAATAAAATTAAAACCTGCATCAGCGGAGATTGGTGAAATTCAGTAAGTTTTGAGCTGAAGTTTTGCTAATTAAATTGAGAGGGAGGAGTTTTCCTATCTGTTGTTGAAAATGACACCCACATGAAAATTAAAGCTTTCGTTTGAAATCAGTTCTGTAGTGAAATGCAACTCGACATTTAAAATTAATTCTCCTCATTATCAGAAGAGCCTTTCCTTCTTGCAAATTCACACCCATTAGAACGAACTAAATGCCATGTATTATTGAGATAAGATGAAATTTTCTCCTAATTAATTGTGTACGATTCCTTTTTAATACAATTCTTCTGAACATTGTTAATTTCTTAGCTCATTTCAATATAAGCTTAGAGATAATAAGATCGCACAACATCTTTACAGATTACAGATGATTTCTGTCTGCAAAAGGATTGAAAAGTCTGCACTTTATTGGCATTGCATCCAATCCCAATAATAAAAATTTATTATGCTATAGCGGCGTCAGTTTCAAAACGGGTCTTTACTCAACCATTCTAATCTACTTTGCTCAATAAAATTAGTCAAACACATGATTTTAACGAAAACATACAAACAACTCTATTAATAATTAACGTAAATTAAAGCAGACTCAGTCTAGACTATAGAAGAAATCAAAAGAAACTTCTTAAGTAAATCACCTTTCATGACGCCAAATACCAGATAAAGAGTATAATTGCTGAAACCGTGATTCCACAGCAGCTCCTTTTTGTATACTTTTATTTAATTTGACCTGTTTCATGTTTGTAACGATGCATTTTTGTTATCAACTTTCCACTAACTTCCCGATGTAACAGAGTTTTGAAATTTTGTATACTGTTGCGTTATCGATGGCAATATAATATTTTTATAATTTTATATCTTAATTATCAGTTAATCGTTTAAAATAATTAAATTTTGATTGCATATACTGGCGCCAACTGGTATTGAGTTTGGGAAAAAACTGATTTCACGATTCCATAATTTTCATAATACTGAATTTTAAATTAAAGACTAAAAAGTAGAAATTAATTTATTAAAATATTTCCTACTTTTCTTTGTACTAATAAAAGTGTATTTTGTAAAAAGTGCGCTAGAAAATTCTCAAATTAAATTTAAGTGCATAAAAATCTTTAACCGCTTATTTAATGTGTCAATATGATACGAAAGGTACATAGAAATTCTCGTTCCCATGAGAAAAGATGTTTCAATTTCGACTTCCCTGAGCACTTCAAAACATATTTAAAGTGACAGGGACTTTCCAATTTTATAAAATTAATAAAATTCATGTTATTTATCCTCCCACTCTCAGAACCTGTTGACATTAACCTTGTTTATTGATTTACAAATTCGCTAATCAAAGCACTTTGTCACTTCCGAAGATCTGATATTGTCACTGCACATACTTGTCATTACCGCCTAATTTGTTTACCATAATGTTGCGTTATTAATCTGAATTCGTTAATTTAACATTTTAGTAATGAATAGTGCAAATGCTTTTAAGCATGTAAAGACGGACTTGACACATTTTCATAAAAAGAAGCATTTTGTATTGTGTCTTTCCAACATTTGCTTAAAGGTATTCAGTTCATGTATGATACAGGTTTTTCTCCAAAATCCCTATAATATTTCCAATAAATATATTTAAAAAATGTAGAATTATACTTAGTTTAATTAAATAATAATAAATTAACGAGCGAAGCGAGATGGGATCACTACGTGATCCCAAAAGAATCACAACGTGATTCTTGGGGGTTGACGAGCGGAGCGTTAATTAATTTATAATTAATTTATTACTAGGGGTAATAAATTAATTATAAATATATATATATATTTATTATAGTTAATTAATTTAGTATATTCTAACAAATTGTTTTGTACTAAAATTGGATACTTTAATTTGGTATTAGAAATTGTTAGTAGTGTTTCTTGACTAGAATAATATGGCTCACTAAACGATAACAAATTATTTTCAATTATTTTGAACAATGTTGTGTTAGGTACCGATTTCGAGTTCAAAATTGTGACTAACTTAACAAATACATTTTAACATTAAAATTGGGGAAGATGGGAAGTGCTAAATTTTATTAATATCTATAGTAATATTTATAAAAAGAAAACCCCATAGAACTTATAACACGAATTTCAACTTCGTGCTATTTTTATTCCTAAATATATATGCAACGATTGAGAATATGTCCGAATACCTTTGAAAGTCAAAATGAAAACCAACCTCCAATTGAGCAATCTGAATAGGTATAACATCTAACAGTGATGCAGATGATACAATAGAATTTAATGATTTCATAACTTAAGAGGTTTCTGAAATCCTGAAGGATCTTCTTACACAAGACCTTTGCCATAAAACACCTCAAAATTGCATAATTTCTGTATGAAGTTACTCATAGTCTCGAAGAGATTCACGAGAAATCTCAACATGAAGCGTTGTATTTACGAGAAACCTCAAGGACTTTACACCTCAAGAGAGAAACCTCAAGAACTTGATACCTCACGAGAGGAACCTCAAGGACTTGATACTTCACGAGAGAAACCTGAAGGACTTGATACCTCACGAGAGGAGCCGCAAGGACTTGATACCTCACGAGAGAAATCTCAAGGACTTGATACCTCACGAAAGAAATCTCTCAAGGACTTCATAATTCTTTTCTAACAGTTTGAAAACCAAATAGGAGCCGAATGAAATTACCATTTTGCTGCAATTTTTACTGATTTTTAATTTTCTTTTACTCATTTTGGTTTCATATAGCAATATTTCTTTTATTCTGTTGTTTCTACAATATTTCTTTTGTTTTATTATTTTGCTACTTTTCGTTTAAAAGTTTTTTTCTTGTGTTGCAACTGCATCAATAATACTAAGCTGACCAGCAGTTTGGCTGTTTGTCCCTAATTTATAATAAATTCTGAATTGTCGCAATTATTACTCATATTACATTAAAAATATTCACTACATCTAATTTTTTTTGAAAAAGATAAAATTTTTATTTTAAATTTCCAGATTTTTTCATATGTGTAAAGTGACAGGACGCCCTCGAGACAAACTCGATTTTCAACTCTTTTTCGAATTGAGAAAGTATACCGAATCGTCGGGTTTTTTTTTTTAATCATCAATCGATATTCCACATACTAAAATAATGCTTGAGTATTGTTCATATTAAGAAGAAGATTACCAAGACTTATGTTTTTTAATAGTTAGCTTCTGAAGAATTCTCTTTGCACAAGATGCTATACAAGAATATGGTAACCCGAATATGACCATTGCGGAAGAAAGATCTTGAAGAAAAATTATAAAAGCAATAGCAAAATACATCATTTATGCTTTTTTAAACTCTTCCCAGCTTCTAAAAATGTTAATTAGTTAATTTCTTTATCATTTCTAAATTTTTATCGTATTTTTATATGCTTTTGGATTTTGCCAATACCCCATACACCTCCCCTTAGCCAAGCCCTGGATTGAGTGTCCTGGTTCCAGAACGCCCACTAATGAAGTTCAAATAGTCACTTTCTAATTTCTTTCATTCTTAATGATAATCACTTTCTCACTTTTTTAACATATCAACTTTCATTGGGTTTGTTTGCATTGGACTGCTGTTTTAAGTTTGAAATATGCTTGGCTCAACATGATCGTGCATGGCTCTTGCGCCAAGAACACCAATTATCGAACACTCATTTACGTAACATGATATTGTTATGAATAGAAAGTAAATTTCCAATAATCTATCTAGCTATTCATGTTTCTGAGTTATAGTGTTCACATGAAAGCGGACAGACAGACGTCCCGTTGACAGATTTTGTACGAAATTTGATAGAAACCTACAAATTATGTGTGAATATCACATACCAAATTGCATCCCCGTAGCTTTAATAGTTTTAGAGTTATCGTGTTCACAGGCAAACATAATTCGAAAATTGTGTTTTTCGGACTCAGGGAAGTCTAAAACGTGGAGATTCCTCAAAATCTCTTCGAATTTTTCGACGCTTACTTTCTCTTTGACATCATACAAACAAGTGATTGGTTAATATCGCAATACATTGGCATTCATTCTGGTTGTGCTGACAAGACTTTCAGTACATAAAGATTATGTTTACAGAATCATTCTTCTATTATTTGTTCTCTTCTATGATGATACTTCCATGCAAGAATGCAAAAAAAGCTATCAATATTAGTTAGGAGCACACTTCGTAAAAATGAACATTAATAACAATAGGAAAACAACTTAAAAATTTCTTGATTAACACTGAGTATGAAAACAAATATAAAAGAGAAAAACAAAATACACACAAAAAGTAAACAGCAAATTTTAACGTAATAGTTGAGATGCTATTTTGGTGTTACCCGTTGAAAATGGTTATGATCATAAAGGATAAAGAGAAACAAAATATTATAGATAAAACAAATTGGCTTTTAATAAAATATATCATATTCTACAAACAACGTTTCTAGAACTCTTAAGATTTTGAACTTGCTAACAGTCAACAGCAGTATTTCTGAATTGCTATCAAATATGGGACAAAATTCTTAAGTAGTTTCTATTCAGTAATCGAAAACATATGCTGGAGTTACAAAGGCATTACTTCCTATCTCCTTGTTGTTCTATTCTTAACTCAACAAACACATCAATAAATGGATTTCTCCTAATTTTTTAGAGTCACTGACCTTTAACAAAAACTTTTGTTAAATTTCTTCTGAAACTAGTCGTTTAAAAGTGAACCCGGAAGAGTGAAGAAAATTGGAAATACGTTTATAAATTCGAGCAAAAGGAAAGTGAGAGTTTTACGTTTAAAGACTGCTGATGAAATTAACCCTGACATTTCCGGAACAAGTTAACGATAATGCGTCTTGAATCAAAGAATTAAATTTCTAGTCCATTTTCTTAAGCTTTTGGGACACGAGCAATTATTGAAAATACACGGGAAAAAGAGTAATTTTATCAACGGAAATATTAGGGTCATATGAAGGCTTACTTTTCTTTATGTATCATCACAGTTTAATTTAATTTAAGAAAGTAGCAGGTATGTATTCCATATTTTATGCTCCTTTATATAAATTTATATTCATATTATGTGCAACGTTAGCAATTCGTTAAAAATTGTAAAAAATATATTTAACCAAATGCTAAATTTCAGAATTTCTGATGAGCAATATGGAACCAACTCCAATATAGGACCATTTCATTATGTGAGTAAACAGCTTGCAGATTATAGAAAGCTAAAATGAAAGAAGGCGACAAACTACTTATAATTAACTAAAATGAAAGAAGGCGACAAACTACTTATAATTAACTAAAATGAAAGAAGGCGACAAACTACTTATAATTAACAATTACTTTTCCAGAAGCACAGCATTAGAATTTTTTTCTGTAACGTTTGCAAAGAAGCTGTATTTCAAAACTTATGTTTTGGAGTTGGTTCCAAATTGCATAATTGTTTCCAATTGTTCTCTATAATAACGTTTGTTCAGTACCATTTTTGGAAAGATTTCTTTTTGAACCAAGGATCTTGAAACTTTATTTCTTTCCAAATGCTTTTTTTATCTAATTCATTTTAAGTTGTCTAACTTTCACCAAAATCTCAAAATTCACCACGCATAATCATTTGTTAGATTTATTTTATCATATCTATTTTTAGAAAGGAAAGCAGCATAGTTCTCCTTAGTGAAAAAAATCCCTGACGCTCACAACACCAAAGCTCAACATAATAGTTTATTGTCTTCAGGGCTCATACCTCATAAGGCAACCAACCAATAACTTAAGATCTCGGGTACATAAAAACTTCCGCATCGGAGCTTTTGCGGATATCAACTGTGGTAAATTGAAAAGAGAGATAATATCAAGATAGAGAAGGAAAAGGCAAGCGAATACGTAGCTGACTACGAGGTGACGTTAAAGAATATTTTCTATCCCCGAACCAGAGTTTACTGGATATTCAAGACCCAACCCGCTTGGAACTTTATAGCTTGCTTGATGTTTAGAACTTTATTGCTTGGTTTTGAGGTCAGTGACCGCTCAAGTAATGAGCGAAACAAAGAAAATTGTTGCTTATAATAAAAATTTAGAATGCGAGAAGCTTGTAATAAAAATTTAGAATCTACGTAGGTGGAGGCTATATATATTCTTTTCCTTTGAGTTCAAGGTTCGCATTTAGATTAAAGATTCAGCTGCAGATGGTTTAATTTCTTTGGGGCTTTAGTATTCATAAATGTTTATCGCTAGTGCTTAAAAGAATGTGTTGTTAAAAAGATAAGTGAAAGCAGGGTAAACATTCTCCATTTTTTTGTTTATAACTTTATGACGGTTTTTTTCATGAAATGATTTTTAGCATACGTTTTTGTTCTCATATTTAAACAAAGGAAAGCTCGTTTTACTATCAGAAATCTTATTGTCTTATCTTACAGTTGATTAAAAATCGAAGGTATGACGAAAAATCTTTCATTGGAAGTAACGAGATAAGGTATCTTGATTCTTTTTTGGGAAAATCAATCTACGTGTGTTCAAATATTATTTTATAATTAAAGCGAATAGATACGCTTCATAGGAAGTGCTTTGAGGTTTCATGAGATCGATTAATTAAAATCTGTACATTAAGTCCGTTTAAGTGCAGTTTACAAATAATAATTATTAAACTCTTTTAGTTATAATATAAGTAACCATATTAATTTGATAGTTAAAAGCTAAATTTCCTTTAAGCAATTTTTACCGATTTCTTGCATTATTCTAAAAAATTATTTTGTTGATCTTAAACATTTTGTGATATAAAATATCTTTGACACAAAATTAAAAGTGTTTAAAACAATATATAGGGATATAAGAGACAAGGAATTTGCTTCTCCTCTTTATTAAAAGTTACATTACAATTCAAGTTCTATGCAGGGTGTTTCAAAAATACGTCGCTAACATTTAAATGTAGGTCAGGCATAAGCAGATAAGCATCCAAAATCAGATAGGAACAAGGGTGTACAAACGCCATCTGAACGCAGCAGATGGTTTCTAAAATAATAATTTAAAATAAAAATTTGCGCATTTCTCCGAATATCTCCCGAAAGGCTAGATGAATTTTCCCCGAACATCGACCATATAAAGAATAGTTTTTAACACACAATTTACATGGAAGATTCGGCCGCAACGGCATTTAGGGAACAGACCAGAAATTCAAGAAGTCGAAAAAGGATTTGGACTCATCCCTCTTGGCAGAAAGATGATATTGGTTTAGACTTTCATTAATTATTTTTGTTGTGTGATATGAGCAATATTTGCATGTATTTTAGTCAAAATACTTCACATAATCTCAGCATCAGAGAGGGGAAATAAACCCTAATAATAAGAGCAAAGCCCTTACACAACCTTCTCAAACTCAAATAGCGTTGAACATTTAATCTGTTGGCGACTGAACTCCATATTTCTTCCTTGAAAGTGTGTTTACCCTACTAATATACTTAGGCAAAGTGCTTATCATGAAACGAAGACAAATGCCCTTCAGCTACACAGACCACCTCTTTCTATAAATTTGTCTATTCTTTATCCATCTTACGCCATATGAAGGCAGCAGATGGCATCTAAAATAATAATTTAAAATAAAAATTTGCACATTTTTCCGAATATCTCCCGAAAGGTTGGATGAATTTTCCCTGAACATCGACGATATAAAGAATAGGTTTCAACTCACAATTTACATGGAAGATTCGGTCTCAACGGATCGTATGTATGGATTGGTGTTTCACATTGGTGTTTGCATAGGATAACACATGATGATCTAAGCTATTACGTCCGGCCACTGTGTATTCTGTAATTCATAACAATATGTTCTTTTAAAATTCATTCAAATAGTTCTTTAACAAAGCTACTTTGCCAATTAAAATATTTTTTTCTCCCTTTTTCAAAAACTGTTCGCGAGCATTTCTTTGCAATAAATTAAGAAAATAGTAATTCCTTTAAACAGTTTAAGAATTTAATTTCCTGAAATAATTTAATGATGAAACAGCTTTAATTTTAAATATATAAAACTAGAAAATTATTAAATGCTTATTTCTTCTAAGGAAATTAGCAAAATAATGAAATATATTTCTTAAAGTTTCATAATCTTATTTATTTAAGAAATTTTAGTTTCAGGATTGAAGATTTTATGAATCTTAATCATATCCTTTAAAATTGAGAAACGTTGTTATGTAATTACTCCCCTAATTAGATTATACACCCTTCATCTGTGTCGAAAGCACATGGGCATGACATCGCGTGACTTGAATATAGTTAAAAATTCATATAGTTAACTCAGAAATTTATATTCATCCCTCAGAACTGCGTTATTAGAGTAATTTGCAGAACAGAAGATGCGTTTTTTGTTTATTAACAGCTTTATGAATATTTTCAACACAAAAGAAAAATGAACATGTTTATGCAATGTGTTTAATTTTTAATTAATTTATATGTGCCGAGAAAGTATGCATATACAAGATTAAAAAATCGGGAGTGATTTGTCCTCGTCCTTCTTGTATACTTTCACATAAACGAGAAGGCTAAAATAATCAATATAATTATAGAGACGTTTGTTTATTTTTACAAAATAATAAAGACTAGGGGGCTCTGCCCCTGCTCGCTAAAGCTCGCCAACCCCCAGGAGGGTTGCGTTGCAATCTTCCCAGGTTTGCAAAGCAAACGCTGCTCGCTTCGCTCGCCACAGTGAAGACACTGCATGTGCTAGCACAATTATTTTAAAATATTTATATATAATATATATGAATCAGCTTTATTTTGCTTCTGATGCTTTAACTTAAATCAGCACAGAATAAAAGTTTTTAGCCTCAAAAAAGATCTTTTTATTCAAATAAAACTTTCAAAAAAAATTATTAAAGTGCATAAATAAACATATAAGAGTTAAAAAATTTAAACAAATATAATTATTCTAAAAATTAATTCTAAAAACAAATTATATTTATTATTATTAATAAAGAGATTGTATTGTGACGTCTTAGCACTATGAACATAAAAAAAGACAATATTATCAATAAATAAAAATCTTAAGCTGTTTCCTTTTAATGCTTTTACCTTAATGACGAAGGAATAAAATTTTTTTGGCCCTGAACCTTAGCCTACCTTATTTGAAGGTACGATGCGTTCGAATAAAACGTTATTTGTAGGTACTGTGTGATAGAATAGAACGTTATTTGTAGGCACTGTGCGATAGAATAGAACGTTATTTGCAGGTACTACATGGGCACATGAAACGTTATTTGCAGCTACTACACGGGCAGATGAAACGTTAGTTGCAGGTACAATAGTAACGGATAAAATTTTATGTTTACAGATCATTCTGTTAAGCCAGTGGCGCCATCTGCTTATGAATTTAAGAAGAAATTATTAAAAAATTTATATTTATAATACTGAATTCTAAATTAAATGCTAAAATGCAGAACATAATTTTAAAGACGACTGAATTTTAGATTGAGGGGAAGGTTTGATAAAGTTTATTTGCAAGTTTTTGATTAAAACTTTGTTTTAGATAAATCCAAGTCGCTGACTTAAATTACCTTGATTTTGTCCTGAACGTTCTCTGGCTCTCGTAAGCCATCTCTTTCATTTCTAACTAATCACTTTTAAATCATTTCATCCAAAGTTTCATTATATTGCAAGAAATATTGTGTTTTAAACTCATTTCTTTAGAGAAAAAGTTATTTTACACCGCAACGAATATAGTGACATGCTATTCCTATGGCGTTATGCCTAACATGGCATACTTCCGGTTTTGTTTGGTAACAGACGTTGCCATCGACAAAAGAGAAATTAACCCCCTTTTTCCGCCACGTAATTTTCCGCCTTAGCGTTTTATATATATATAGAAGATCGAGTATAGAAAAAGTACTTCTTCGGTTTGAGTAATTTTGTACAAACTTTGATATAGATCAACAATTTTGATGTAAAGACACCATGTCAGATTCCATACATCTTGAACAATGCAAATATGCAAAAATTTATTCATCGTTTTACTAATACTTGTTAGGATGAATTCTAGTTTGCTTCTTGAATATCTAGTTGATTTGCATTCTAACTTTCGCAATTGAAGACTCAGTTTTTGGATAATTCTGTCTTTGGATCGCTGAATCTATTAGAATCATCTTCCTCTCGTGGTTCACCTGTGGAATGTCTAATCACATTTCAGACATTTTTACTCATCTGCTCTATAGTATCTATTGTGATGGCTAGATTGATCGTTTGGGATGGGAAACAAACCATGAAGATCTTATCCCTATTGAATTGAATGAAAATAGTGAAGCCTTTGTGAAATCATCTTAAAAAAATCGACGGGAGGCTATCTCTGCGAAACGGCCGCTGGAATTGAAGGACGTAGACTTACTCACTTTACTCACCTGTGACTTTCTCTGACTAAAGTAGCTCTAGGTGACTATTAACTCTATAGTCTATAGTGACTATTAGTCTAGTGTGAGAATGTGACTCCATCTATGTAAAATTCTTCGTGATTTTTTAGTAACTTTGCAACTCGACTGTGACTAAACCGTAATTACAAATTCTAAAATTATTTTTGCAATCTTCAATGTCTACCTTTCTATGTTAATTTAAACTAAAACCAACTCTCTTTGTTATATGGTTGCGGGGCTATAAGCGTTTAACTTTAGCAAGAAATTCGGCGTAATTCAACAATTCTTAAGTAATATTTCGGGCGATCAATGAATGAATTACCTTAGTCTACGTGCGCAGTGCGCACGCATTAGCCGCTGTGTCGTCATCAAATTCTTTCGTGATTTTCACCAACTTTGCAACTCGACTGTGGCTAAACCGTAATTCCAAATTCTAAAATTATTTCTGCAATCTTCAATTTCTACTTTTCTCTGTTAATTGCAACTAAACCCAACTCTCTATGTTATTTGGTTGCGGAGATATAATCGTTTAACTTTATCGCGAAAAGCGTCATAATTTTTTCCTTTCCCGACACACCATTAGACCACTATGGAGAGATGTAAGTCTATGTCAAAAGATATTTTGAGATGATGACTAACCGTTATTTGAAGGATGATTTATTCATTTTTGAGCAGTAAATTTTTAAATCCAAAAGGTTTAAAGAAAATGTCATTTGAATTAAAGATATTTCTCAGCTTCATGAACAAAAGTTCACAGATTCGATTCTTGACTCTTAATTTATTCCTTACCTCCGAAGGTTACGGCATTGGGGAGTTTAATAAAATTTGTAAACCTTTTATAACCTGCCATCAGTGACAAATTCCTAAAGATCTTTAAAAAAATGTTTCTTTCTTCTAAAGTAAGGTAAGAGGCCCGAATATCGCCTACGTTCCTAATATCGCCTACGTTCCTAATATCACCTACGTTCCTAATATCGCCTACTTTCCTAGTATCGCCCACCAAGGTTTCTTCTTAATTTTTAGTGGTACATGGTGGCCACTACTGGAAATATAAAGCTCTTCAGTAGTTGTTTGAGGAAGCTATTTGTACCTGTGATGTTTTTTCTTCTTTTTTCTGGGAATTTTTGATGATTTTTAGGTAAGATGAATTAATAATCGTGTTTCATTACTTTGAGTGTAATCAGTAGTGTACAAGTCGAAATGTTATACCATTTGAGGGAGTGATAGTGACTGCAATTGGCTACATTTTCGTGTAGTTTGTTTTTTGGCTTGAGATCCGATTCCGAAGGGTGATGCCGCCATGTTTGAGGATTAGGTTGTTCCTAATATCGCCTTCTTGAGTTTTTCCGTTATTTCCTACTTGGGTAATCAAATGATCTCTCTAGCCCTTTGATGGGCAATATATTTAAAAAAATTACCTTTAAAAATTCATGGTTGATGTCGTATCACTTGACTATGCTTCTAATTCTTTTTATTTTGATGTTTTATTTAGGAGAACATTGTTGAAAGAATACTTTAACTATATTTCTAAAAGTGCAAAAAAGCTGTCTTTTATCACTTCCAATTTTGTTCTGCCTTAATTTTCATGTTTAATAAAGAAAGTATGATCATAGCATAAGTTTGACTCCATTTCAATCCATTTCAGACGTAAGCGATATTAGGAACATATAGTGGGCGGTATTAGGAACATATAGTGGACGATATTAGGAACATATAGTGGGTGATATTAGGAATATATAGTGGGCGATATTAGGAACATATAGTAGGCAATATTAGGAACATATAGTGTGCGCTATTAGGAACATATAGTAGGCGATATTAGGAACATATAGTGGGCGATATTAGGAACATATAGTGGACGATATTAGGAGCACTTTTTTCTAGAAGGAAAAATTTTGCAGGTGCAAAAAAAGTGTTGTATGTTTGTCATAAAGTTGTAATTGAGTATATGTTCGGATAGCAGTCCAATTAATAGATTGGAAATATTTTTAGATAAAATTGCAGATGAATTAGCCCTTTGATTAAAATAATAGCTTAAGTGGGCGATATTTGGGCCCCCTACCTTATATGTCAATGTTATTAAACTTAGAATTGGCCGCTGTAACCCCATGGCAGAGTATTGGCTTCGAAATCGGAGGGTCGGGGGTTCGTGATCTAATACCACGGAAGATCCACCTTACATGCGGGCTTGGTACACCGTCGAGACCAAATGTCCACCCGTAAGTCTTCAGCGGAAAATTGCGAAAAGAGATGGCGGCTGAGGTGTGGTCCTGCTCATCTAACCACGGTTAAAAATTCAGAGATTTTGCTCAAAATAGTCCTCAATGTAGCTTCAAATCTGGGTATTAATCTAACTGAACAAAATTTGAATTTTTTTTATTTCAGCGTTTTCAGCTAATAATATTAAAAATGATGTTAATGTTTCTATTAAAACTCTTTGCAATAATATCTATCTACACCTTTAGCGTTTTCAATTAAATAAATCCTCCAGTTTCAGAACAAATTTAGATAAAACAAGTGACCTCATTTAAACAAGATGAAATCGATGACAGAACCCAGACAGAAAGATTTCTAAATATTCGCCTCATACATGTCGCAGTAGGTAGTAAAATTTTGTTCCAGACTGAAAAATGTAATAAAATATTTCCAAGTGCTGATGAAAATATGACTTTTATTGCCTGCATGTCTGTATACATAAACAAAAAATTATAAAATGTATATTACTATCTTACTAAGCTTTCTTTCATAAAATTACATATAATTTTTACAATTTATTACTTCAAGAAAATATTCGTGGTGTAGGAATTCGGTGTTATCTTTATAAAATTACGTATTTTCTTTGAAGATGAAGGTTTTATGTTCGAAATATTACTGATTTTATATTCATTTTTAAGCAATAAAATGAGTTTCAGAAATGAATGTATGTTATGCTTTAAGTAATTGAATTATTGATGGAGCTGAAACTATGATTAAATTATTTTGCCACTGGTTTTAATATATAAAGTACTTTGGGCATGAATGGAAATTGATTTCATAAACATTCTTATATGACTTATTGGTCTGGTGATACATTTCATACAAGTTAAATTAATTTTAAATGAAAACTTTTTGACTAAATTCTATTTTCAGTTCAATTCAATTCACGAAGAACGCGCCAAATACTGAAAATATTGCATATATTTAAATAAAATTTGTCATTTCGTAACTTGGAAAAATAGCTGTATTATAATAACTCATGCACAAAAATAAAATATATAGCTCTAAATGAAATACAGAAATAATAATCATTTATAAGGTTTTTGCATAATTAGAAGACTTTCGCTGCACTATAATGATGCATAGAGATAAATAAAATCTATAGCTCTAAATAAAATACAAAAATAATAATAATTCATAAGGTTTTTGCATAATTAGAAGACTTTCGCTGTATTATAATGTTGCATGGAGAAAAATAAAATCTATAGCTCTAAAGTAAAATACAAAAGTAATAAGAATTCATAAGGTTTTTGCATAATAGAAGACTTTCTCTGTAATATAATGTTACATGGATAAAAATAAAATCTATAGCTCTAAATAAAATACAAAAATAATAATAATTCATAAGGTTTTTCATAATTAAAAGACTTTCGTTGTACTATAATGATACATAGAGAAAAATAAAATCTATAGCTCTAAATAATAATTCATAAGGTTTTTGCATAATTAGAATACTTTCGCTGTACTATAATGATGCATAGAGAAAAATAAAATCTATAGCTCTAAA
>BGPR01010832.1:32595-45847 GCA_013235015.1 Araneus ventricosus
GTACGATATATCCACGATGTTGCTACAATATTCCGAATCCGTATAATATCGTAAAAATATTGTATGAAAATTGTAGAGCATCTTGTGCTAACAGGGTTATATGTTTTTTCATTTATACGTCGTTCTACGTCCGTCCCTTGAAAGACGTATTAACGGTGCTTTACTGTACTTCAATTTTGTAACAAATTTTAAATTATGTCCTAGTATAACAGTTAGGAATAATGTAACTTAAAAATACGCATATTAACCAATATGAATAATTATTCAAATTTTAAATTATCCTCTTACTTTATTTTATATGCGAGTTTTGTTCTTTTCAGTTTCAAAGAATAATTATGAACATTTTGCTAATATTAATTTAATCAGTGGAAAAGAGCTCACCGCAGTTGAATCCTTGCGTTGTAAGCAATGCTTACACATTAAGCAGATATAACAAATAAACGAAAGCTATTTAACTGAAATAATGAAACAATTTTAATGGAATTAATTACTTCGATAGTTTTATGTACTACACTATCTTCAGCTCTCAAAAGATTCGCCATTTTCATTGGAAACAAAGAACCTTTGTGTACATTGTGGTATAACATGCTTTGAATTATAAAATCGTTCCTTTGAGTAAATACTTTTAAATAATTGTTTGTTAAGTGCGAGTGGTAATGTTATATAAATTATGAAGTTTGCTCTGCGACATATTTATTGGTGAAAGTTAACTTAAGCAGTTTTACTTAAATAAAGTAATAATATTTTATTCTATCACTATCTGTGAATGCTCTATGTTTTTCATGTTAATTTTAATAAAAATAAATTTTATATATACTGAATTACTACATTCTTATGTGGGGGCCAAGCCTTGGTATTTAAATGAAACAGAAGAAACTGCGCAAATGTTTGGAACAGAAGAATATAAGTCGTACGAGTATTATAGTGTTATTTTTTAACTATGTACTGAAATATTTTTAGAACCTCTTTTGGATGCAATCATGCTAATTGGAGCCAATTCCACAATATGTATTTCCGAGATATACTCTTCTAGAAACATACAGGAAAAATTATAACGCTGCATTTTTTCAAAATTAATTATTGCGTTCTAAGAAATCTTATGCAAAGTATTGAGATTGTTTCTATTTTCTTATGGCGTTTCCTGATAATTAATACATATATTTTGATTAATTTTATTGTAGTGAATTTGAAATCAACAAAATGTTTGTTTTTTCCAGGTTGCGCAACTGCTTTCAATTATTATTTTTCAAGGGTAACCTCCGATATTATAATGAGAAGTCGACGGATAAGTAAGCCTCCCTGGAGGATACCGGAATAGTGCGTGAATGTGTTAACCCCATCTCTGAAGACGCGACACACCTCCTACAGGAGAGGTATGCGCATGGGTCGGTGATGACCATTTTGTAACTGACTACAGTGCCCATGTTGCTATTCTCAGCGACCCAAAAGGATGCCATTAAACTACAACCTGAAATCCTATACGCAAAATAAAATCATGAAGTCATGCATTGTAAGAACATGCATTATGCGTGGCTCTTCTAACTAGTTCCAATTACACCGAACGCAATGTTGTGAGTCCAACCGTATTAGGCCTAGATAACGTCAGCGGAGATCTCATCAACCAGGTTCCACTTATAATGAATCAGTTTGTAAGTATTTGATTTCCGGTTTAACTCGAAACCAGGCAGTGAAAACCTCGACTACCAATCCACAATTTTTAACTATGTCTGCAACATGTTAGATTTTTATATTGATCAGAATAAAAAAATATAAAAACTGTCGTACAAATTTAAAGTTCTACTTTCTAAGCTGTACTGTGAAATTTCTGTAGTAAGAAGCAATTTATTAATTTGAATATTTAAATATACGTTTAGCAGCAGCTCGAGCCATTTTTACTTAAGTCGATGTTAGATAATTATAGATGAAAACTTTAGCTTAGTATCTCTAACAAACATTCTGCATAGATTTTTATAGAACATACAAGACTCAGTTCGTCGCAACTTTTTTGCTGCTATAACTGCAAACTTGCAAAAAAACAAAGTGGTATCCACTTTATCAGATTTATTACAAACCTATGCAGATGCATTGATTACTGATTAATTTTACTACGTATCATCTTCTCTCTGGCTGATAGTTGCCTGGGATTTAATTTATCTTCTCTAATAAATGTTCGCCATAACGTAAGACTCTTAAACAACACTTCAGGCCCAGTTCGCCATAACTTTTTCGCACTAAACCAACTAAACTTGTTAAAAAGTGAGTGGGAATGGAGCCCACAACTGTTGCAGAGCCGTGCATAAATTTCGGGGTGCTCGGCTCGTTATTTGGATCTCGGCGCAATTTAATCTCCGAGATCCTTTCCCTCCGAAAATTTTTCCCACCTCAGCCAATTTCCGAAGCAATCCATAACTGCGCACTCAAACCTGAAAAGAGACCCCGCGCACACGCTCAAGGATGTTTACAGACGGTGGAGTTGCTGCTGGACTGTTACCGGGTTCTCTTCAACCGGTGGGGAGACCACGTGGTGAGCTTCGTCCTGGGACCGGCTTAAAAAAAGAAGTTGCGTCTGCGGGTTGATTGTCTTTTGTGATTTTTGGGAGTCAAGGTTACGGTGTGGTCGGGGTATTGGTGGATTTTAATTTGCATTCTTGTCCAGGGGTGGATTTAAAGGTAGGAGCCTTACGGGATGCGTCAGGAGGCCCCGGACAGGAAGAGTGGGGATAATTATTAATTCCATGCGATTACTCGATCAAATAGTTTTAATTGTTAAAGATGTAATCGCAATATTACAACTTATAAAATGAAAAAGGAATAAGCAATTATAATTAATAGTTGCATGATAAAAAAAGAGTGGATTCATTTAATTTGACATGACAAACATCATACCATCGAACTTATTGCCACGTTGTCTTAAAAAGTGGTGTCATGTCAATTTTTTTTCTGCTCTAATGTGCGCAATGCATTCCAAATTAAACTGGCGAGGCGCTTTTGACTGAATTAATAAACAGAATTGTCTATTGTGATTTTTGGAAGTGAAGGTTACGGTGTGGTGCGATTACTCGATTAAAATTTTTTAAATGTTAAAAATTTTATTGAAATATTATTACTTATAAAATGAAAAATATCAGTTACAATTAATAGATGCATAATAATAAATGAGTGGATTCACGTAACTAACTTCCATTCTAGGACTAACTTTTAAGCCCCAGAGTAGAAGAGCGGGGATAATTTATCGATGCTATGCGATGTCAAGTTTTTTCTGCTCCAAGCTGCGCATTAGATTCCAAATTAAACTTGCGCGCTATTTTTGGCGTATATTACATTAAGATCATTGTCTTTGATAGTTTTTGGAAGTAAAGGTTACGTTTGGTGGGGTAATGGTGGATTTTAATTTGCTGTGTTGTCCAGGGAAGGATTTAAATGTAGGAGCTCTTGTATTGATTCAGGAGATCCCTGGATCGAAGAGCGGAAATAATTATTTAATGCTATGTCGTTACTTGATTAAATGTAAACTCGCTTTAACTCTTAAAAATATAATTGAAATATTATTAATAAAGGAAAAAAGACCAGGCAATTATAATTAATGGTTGCATGATAACAAATGAGTGAATTCGCGTAATGTCACAATCACATCATAAGCACATTTGAGCATGTCATCCAATTTTTAACTATGTGTTGTCTTCAACAGTGATGATGTCAAGTTTTTTTCTGCTCCAAGCTGCGCAGTAGATTCCAAATTAAAGCGACGCGTTGTTTTTGAGGTATATTACATGAACATAGTTGTCTTTTGTGATTTTTGGAAGTGAAAGTTAAATTGTTATGGAGAATTGGAGGGTTTTAATTTGAGGTCTTGTCTAGGGACATGTTTAAAGGTAGAAGCCTTAGGGGTGAGTCAGGAGGCCCCGCGGAATGGAGGAATGGGAATAATTATTTAATACCATGCCGTTATTCCATTAAATCGCTTTAACTGTTAAAATTTATTTGAAATATTAATACTTACACAATGAAAAAAAGAACAAGCAGTTACAATAAATAGTTGCATAATAATAAATGAGTGGGTTTAAATAATGTCACAATCACTTGATAAAATATTTGTGCATGCCCATCTAACTTTTAACTATGAGTTGTATTAAAATAGTTGTGTGGTGGCAAGTTTGTTCTGCTCCATTGTGTGCAAGAGATTCCAAATTAAACTGACGATATGCTTTTCACGTGTATTATATGAACATGATTGTCTTTTATCATTTTTAAAGAGAACAGGTTACGCTGTAGTAGCATATATATGGATTTAAATTTGCGGTTTTGTCCAGGTGTGGATTTAAAGATAAGAGCCTCAGGCATGAGTCAAGAGCCCCAGAATAGCAGAGCTGGACTAATTTTTTAATGACAAGAGATTTCTTATTTCAAATAATTCTATTAAATGTATTAAACGTCAAAATGCAATTGAATTGATACTGCCTATAAAATGGAAAATATAGTTAATAAAAACATGCAGTGGAATCACGTTGATGTCACAATCACAGGACAAACATGACTCCGCCAAACATCTAATATGTAATTATTTTGTTGTCGTAAGAAGACCTGTGATATACAGGGTGTCCACACTTATCGTGATCCAATAGATAATTTATAAACCGTTAGAGATAGACATATAGTTCCAATTGGAAAAATGCTTTAAATGAAGGGAAAAATAATAATATATGTTTTTTGAGTTACTAAATATATTTCTAAAAAAAATACGAATTCTAACTTTTTATACGGTTTCCCAGTCCTATCAGTCATATTTAGTAAAATATTCTTGACATTCTAACATTTTAAACAAAAAAGTCCCACTCTTCTGCGACTAAAACTGAGCGAGTTCTGGAGCTTCGAATTTCATGATTTTTAACCAATAAGTGGCCTCGTCGAGCAAGTGCTCTGCACTGATTGGTGGATCGTTTGGAAGGCGGCTATTGAAATGGTGTAAAGTGGGGTAAGTCAGCGATATTCAAAGCTCCATAACTCGGTCACATTTAGTCGCAGAAGAGTGGGACTTTTTTTTGTTTAAAATATTAGAGTGTCAAAACATTCTACTATATATGGCTCATAGGACCGGGGGACCGTATAAAAATTTAGAATTCGTAACTTTTTAAGGAATATATTTATTCACTCACTAAACATATATTATAATTTTCCCTTCATTCAAACATTTTTCCAATTGGAACTATATGTCTTTCTCTAACAGTTTAGAAATTAGCTATTGGATCATAATAAGTGTGTACACCCTGTATATTATGTGCCTTTTTTGTCTTCCACGTTTTGCAATGAAATCCTAAATTAAATTGGTGCGGCAGATTTGACATGCAATACGTGAACATGCATGGACTCTATTAACCATACAATACAGGATAATTTTATTTTTAACCATAATTATGTGAACCGAGATGAATGACTGCAAAGAGTTTATGAAGCTTACCTTAAAAAATTACTTACAAGGAGAGGGCACGACTTGGGAAATTCAATTCGGGATGAAACTTGGCATATTAGTAGCATACCATTAGGGTGTTCACCCATTAATCTAAAAAAGTGCAATGCCCAGTCAATTCGGAGGAAATGGCCCTCAAACATTGGGCACAACTTATATACCAGTAACTCTCCACAAGCGTCCAGTGCTCTGATAGCTTAGATGTCAGCGTACTCGATTACCATTCGCTAGGTCCGCAGTTCGATCCTGCCTGCGTTTTTTACAATATTATTCCAAATTAAATTAAAAATTTAAAAGAATATTTAAATTAAAACTTTGATTATTTTGGGTCAGAAAATAACTTTCTTGACACCTTTTATTTTCATGAATAAGTTCTTCATCTCTCACAATAATGTTTTCAGCCAGGATGGCCAAAGTATTTTGGAAAATTTCTTCACCCATCAACATTGCTTCATGAGAAATTGAAGCTGAAGATTCTGATGAAATTAAATTATTTTGAGCCAGTAAACCTTGATAATAAATAACAGCATCTTTTAATCTCAACTTTGACACTTCACTGTATAGTGATTTTGTGTGGTTCCATCTTCAACCTCCGACACACTAGCAGTATTATAATTCATAGACATTTTTACTTTAGAATATTTTAACTCTCTGTATTATGCTAATTTAATGAAAAAGCAATGCGAAACACTTCAAAATCCAAGGTGAATAACCTCGTTTGTTCAGGGCTTCTAAAGGAATGGAAGTAAAAGCACTGTCGAAGAATTTCATACGAAAATGAGTAAAGCCATTTATCAATTGGTCCCTTTTCAATTATTGAAATTTCTGACCATCTGCCTACGCATTTAATAGATTAACAGCCGCTCTCTGCTATTTTTATTCCAGCATTAAAATATTGGATCATCTGCATATGTATTCAATATATTAACATCTGCTTTCTACTGTTTCCAAGATAAAATAAGAACGAAGAATTTGTGAATATAAAAACCCAATAATTTAAAACTTTCAATGAATTTAGAATGAGAATTTTAAGTATAGTTAATATTTATCACCATTAAAGATGTATTTATAATTATTTTATCGTTTATATATTATTTTTATTATTTTATTTGTAATTCAAGTATTATATAAATAGATATTTTCTGCATAAAAATAATTAGTTTTGATTTAAAATACTTTTCAAATTTTTAATTTAATTTGGAATAATTTTTAAAAAAAATAAAAATAAAGAAACCTCAGCAAGGACCGAACTGCGGACCTAGCGAATGGTAATCGAGTACGCTGACATCTAAGCTATCAGAGCACTGGTTGATTGTGGAGAGTTACTGGTATATAAGTTGTGCCCAATGTTTGAGGGCCATTTCCTCCGAATTGACTGGGCATTGCACTTTTTTAGATTAATGGGTGAACACACCTAATGGTATGCTACTAATATGCCAAGTTTCATGACGAATTGATTTTCCCAAGTCGTGCCCTCTCCTTGTTAATTGAAAACATAAAAATCATTAAAATAAAAAATTTTGAAAACCCTTCCTACTTAAAGTAAATATAAAGCGAGCAAACTATTTAATTAATAAACTATTAAGTCATAGATAAAAAAAATATTTTAAAGCGGTAGAAACGTAAGGGATGGAAATATGAAGGGTTAATTGTTAAAAATTGAACTAAAGTAATAATATTTATAAAATAAAAAATGAAATTACGTAAGAGGAATATTTAATTAACGCATTTTTACAGTTAGTAAACTGCAAATATATATATATTCGATATATATTCATGTATAAATGTGCATATACATTTAAATATGTGATATTTTAAAAGTGATCCCAAAACTTTCAGCAGCAAAAACTCTTACTCCATTCTTATACCTAACCTTGTAATCTCCAACCTTTTGCGTAACTTATTTAACTTTATGTAAAAGAGATCCCAAATTTTAGTTGTAACTTACGTGAAAAGTAGAAGTAAATCATTTCTACAGTTAAAGTGCACTTTGGATGAAAAGTTTCCAAAGCCCTTAAATTGCGTCGCTGTAGAAATTTCATGAAGAAAAAAACAAGCGTCTCCTGGATTTGTTGTTTATGTTTATCAGATATATATTTTCAAGGTTTCGGCGAAGAGAGTAGACTCTCTATCTTATGAGAAATTTATGAGCATTGCAACAAATTTAAGAGCGCTAACAATAAAATCTAAAATCATGCGTTCTCTTAAAGAAAATTATATATTTTATGACATAAGAATATAACTTAGACATTATATATTAAGCAGAGCGTCTAGACAAGTAAAGAGTAGACGTATAAATGTAAGGAAGTCACTGCATATCAGCAATATTCAGAAAAATAATTTTTAACGATACCATAATAATCTTACTTTGTTTTCCAATTAACGTAATGCATCAAATATGTGTTTCAACATCAGATATGCATTTTTAAGATAATTTATGTAGGGGAAAGTGGGGAAAAACCGGGTACCTAAGACTTGAAGGCCTGTTGGAACTAAACTATTCGACATAGAGCTAGTCAAATTTTATTAAAATATTCATTGTTTATCGGAGTGCAATATATCTTTGAAGGAAAGTCATAGTTTTATTACTTTTATTTACAAATGATAATTTTATAAGAAAAAAAAAGGGGGGGGGTAAAACTGGGTTCACATGTTAACTTTATGAAAAATTAGCAAAACTCGATTTTCAGTGGAAAAGTAGCAGAGATTGTTATTTTGCATGACAATTTAAGAATATTAGTTACAAAATTCTCATGTAAAGCAGTTGTCTTCATGCTCAGCGCCACTGCAACATTCGTGTTCCCAGCTAAGACAGTTTCTACATTCGTTTAACCCTTCTCATTTATTTCAATTAGAAAATACACCATTAAAACATACACAATCAATGTTTGATGCGTTTTCATCGTCTTCATCGGAGTAATTATCATTACTGACTGCCTTGGTCTTACGCCACTTGGAGTACCCGTTTTTACCCCGAGTGCAGGGGTTATGAAAAACGAAATAGAACCGCTAAAATATTGAACTAAATCCTTATTGTATGATAGAGCATAAATCCTTAATAAATGTCTAATAAGCTATACTAAATGTAGTTTCTATAGCTGTTTACAGCTGATTATTAACTAAGGACAGTTTAAAATCAAACGAACATTGGAGAGTTGACGTTTTAAAACAAATAAACCTTCACAGACGCAGTGAATTTAACAGCTATAACACGACATTATATCGGTTCCCTTTTCTTGAGTTAGTTAGTTATATTAACGTCCCGTTTTGAAGTAACACGAGGGCTATTTTGGGACGGACCTCGTAATTTTGAACCACGGTCAGATGACGAAGACGACATCTGAGCTGGCACCCCCCTCTCCAAACTTCCACGCCACACCAACGGGAGGATGTTTGGCCACTACGTATGATTTAGCGTGCAACAGGCCCCATACACGGCGGATCTTCAGTGGAATCGGGTCTCGAACCTGGAACCCTCCGGCCCCAAAGCCGAGACCTTACCACTAGGCCACCGCGGCCTTCCCTTTTCTTGACTAGTAGAGTGTAATTCAGTGTCTATCGGCTAGAAAGAAAAACCAATAGCGCCAGAATCAAAAGTACCCGTTTTTATCCCTCTCTCCCTTACGTATAAGATTGGTTAACAATCATATTTGTTAAATTCTGACTTATAGTTTAATGAATCATTTAATGTTTCGTGTCTTCATATATTTAGGTTGAAAATTTTTATTCGATTGCAGTAAGAACCATATACAGGTATATTTAACGCATCCCTACACAATGACGTTAGCTCTTTGATACAGTTACACATAACAGTATTGTAAATACGCAACTGTCCTATGATTGTAAGTATATAATAGTAGTGCAAATATATATTATAAGATTATTATAAATTCATGAATTTCTAAATACCGGAAAAAACGCAGGTATAAGCTTATTTTACATGCTTAGTTTTAAATTTCCTTTCTTAAAATCAGAATCTATACATTCGGGAATCATATTTTGCAGAAGTTTACAAGATATCAAGAATATGATTAAAAATGTAGGAATTTAACTATTTTTCAACTTAAGAAAGTAAACGTAAATTGAAAAACTTTAACAAAAAATTGCCACTGTTTAGAGATGAGATTAGAAGATGCAATGAGAAAAATATGTGTTTTAAAGAAAAAATGCTGAGATTTGGGGATACAGTTTTAATGATATCGTTTTCCGAGTGCGATTTTCTCGAAATCTAGTTGTCTTAAGGTGGACATTCACGAGCGATACTCTCCATGCAAATGGCGTGGAGGAACTCCACGCCATTTCATTTTTCGACCCATGCATTTAGGTAGGTCAGTCACGGGCCGTTCCGCTCAAACCACAAACCCATCACCTTAAGGGCACTCTCATCTCCTACTGCACCTACTTTTCCCTCGGTCTACTCCGATTTCCTCTAGAGTGAGCCTCACCACCTTCCCTCTCCCACGTATCTACACGCTATCATTTCAATATTTATGGCCCAGCAGTCCCAATGGAACACTTTGACTTCAAGACGAGTTTAATATCTAAATCGGGACATTCACGAAGGGGGTCTTCCAGTCCATTTGGAGCGCATTGCTTCACATCATTCCAACTTTCAGCCATCCATTTAGGTCAGTCATTCATGGATGTTCCTTGTAAACGACACAACCGGTGACTACAATCCAAGTAGGACTAATGTGCTTACCACTCCTCCCGCTCTCCCAAGAAGAGTGGTAGGCACTGTAACCCTAAGAGATTGAAGTCCTCTCCTCCATTTTTTAATATTCGCTTTTGTGAGAGAGGCTCGCTCCCACTTACCCACGATCGTATTTCGGTGTTATTGCCCAGAGCGCCGAATGAAAACCCATACATTTCTCTTCGGAATTTGGCACTGACGACGGGTTTTGGAGCGACGCGCTCCAATTGGAGTTGAACGGCCTGACCGTGGATATCCAGCTTGAAGTTACGACCTCACTACGCCGATTCTCATCGAATTTTCTCATTGAGGACCGGTTTTGTCGTAATGCGACCGAATCTGCGCACAAAGGAGCGCTCGTGAATGCCTAGCTTTAGATGTATGGTTCTTTGTAACTTTTCATTCTCTGAAAGTTAAGAATCGTGCCATGTTGATTGAGTTTATGCGATAATTGGGGGCACACTGTAAAGTTTAGTGAATACCATTTGATTCAAAATATTTTGAACCTTTTTATCAAAAATAGGATTATTGTAAGTTACATGTTTAAACGGGAGGGTGGAGTTTCTATTTGATGTATTTTATAACGATTTGTTTGAAAATTTTTAAGCAACTCGTATTAGGAGTTTAGGGAGAGAACTATAACGATAGGAAATTTGGGAGAAAGAATTTTAAATCGATGCTGTAAGCTTTAAGAAGCATTGTGAAAAATGGGGGTTAGAAGAAATGTACTAATTATCAGTTCTCGAACATGATCGCATCGTGTACAAAGTAATTTTTTCAAAAACTGAAGGAAAGAATTGGGGAAAGAAAAGAAAAATGCATCAAACTTTGATTACGAAAATGTAATCATTAACCGATAAAATCACAGGCAACCATGGTAATATAAAACAGGTCCATTATTTTATTGCTTTTTTAAGACTTTTAAGCAGATTTCTTCATCGTTTCCTTTTAAGTTTAAAATAGTTCGAAGAAATTTGATCAAAGATTGCTTCAGAACAGCCAATATATGTTTGTATCATCTCCGCAAAATAAAACTTCCATTTCAACATATTTCAAAATTGCATGGCATTTAACTTTGATCTGATTAAGAAGATAGCACATGGATGAATGGTTCGTTCTTCAAACAAACAAACACTTTAAATGACGATGCTTTGCATCTCACCAAAATTCCTGGAACTAGAACGAAAAGTTTCCTTATTAATATCGATCTCTTTCCCTTATCAAATGTGAGAATGAAGGCAAACTACACGTGTAGAGAAACGTAAAAGTCTATCCAGAGATCGGTTTTTCTACAGACAATGCATTATAAAGGAATTAAGGAAAATAACTCGTGTAAAAGGTCCAAAGGTTTCGAGGTCAGTCGTGCGCTGCATTTGCCAGAATTTTTGTGAAAATTCTGGCTTTAAGCAGTTTATAGTCGAATAATTTGTTATAAGAATTTTCTTGAGCAGTGCTGAAACGAGATGCGTCGTCAAAATTTTCCTCTGGATGTTTAATATTGCCTGCATGACACATAGAAATGAATATATTGTTAACTGATAACAATGTACTGTGTGTCCGCCACGAGAACTCTCGCCGCCAAATTGTCTAGCTTACGGCTATTGCTATAGAAATAGGTTATCGTAGGAAGAATCCATTTCTAGTAGGTAGAAGTTTATTCAAATGTGTTCCGTCGCAAACTGGCGCCAAGAAAAAAACTACGACTTCCGTTAGATTCCTCCTATTCTAATTGCATGGCATAACCAGTGCTATAGCGACCGCCGTAAACTAGACAATTTGGCGTCGACAGTTCTCGTGGCGGACACACAGTAGTTCCCACAGTTTTGTCAACTATCATCGAGTAACCTTTGTACATTCCATTTAATTAAGATTTGAACCCACGATCAAAAATACTACGTGTCCATCTGATTTTATAAATGTTACAAACCCACATTTTTACTGATGTAGTAAAACTTCGATTAACCGTCAGTTTCTATTAGCTGTTATCGACTAAAAAAATCAACAAACAAACAAACATCTTTAAAACTGTCCATGGATTACTTATACACCCTACTGTATAAAACTGGAAGCTCAGAGGCTTAGCCTTAAAGACACAGGAGATGGCAGATAATTTTTAAGTAACGCAGGTTCGTAGTATTACAATACATTTCTGTACATTACTACTCTTATATTAAAGTTTATATTGATCGTTTTGTAAAATGAAATACAATCTGAATGTATCGTTCACTTTGAAAGAATTTTATTTCCATTTTCGTCAAAAGCCAACAGTGAAATTGCGTTACTGTACAAATGTATTAAGATATTTCTGGTATCCCTCTGTTTGGTTGTATGTCACAGCGCTGGTCGGAACGAAGACGGTTAACACGAGTACAAAATGAATCATTTATTAGAAAACAAATTTTTAATTCTACTACTCGTCCATACTCAATCAATATTAATACCGATGTCAACCCAATAACACATGACAGCATATTCTACTCACGATATGACCACAAGGAAATGTCACCTCTACTAATATTATTTATTCAACGAGCGAGGTCTGCAGATGTTGGCAACTTATCATAGGCAAAGGCGCGTGCCAGGCATTTAATGCGGTAGCGGACATCCAAACTACGTGTTGTGACGCCGAGAACACAGAGAGAGCCATGACTGAAATATCTGATTCAGTTATTTCAGATTCATAGAGCTGACTCCTCTTTATGTCGAAATAAATTAATGAAGATCATTCACCAGTTTCCTTTTAAAACTTGTTTTACTTCTTAATCATTTGCAGACAGGTAACTTTTTAGAACACTGAGATCAGATGACGCACTTTATGAGCCATCTCGTTTCTTCCAACTCTACGCTTATTTAATTACACATAACTTTATTTGAGATTAGAGGTTGAATGGATGGATGATAAAAACATTTCTGTTCGAGTTTGAGTCTCTTTATTCTTCGTGAACTGGATTGTTCTCCAAGTCAGTCTCAGAATCAGTTTTTAGGTAGCTGTACTCAGTCACTTCTCCATCGAGATATAATGCATCAGATTCGTCGTCAGCTGGTATTTTCTTGTTTAATTCCTCCAAAACAGTCGAACATTGCTCGTAGGGATA
>BGPR01010833.1:0-50867 GCA_013235015.1 Araneus ventricosus
ATGTGCAAGAAAAATTATATTAAAAGAGAAAGCTATTTCTGCATTCGCACAAAAGCTACGTCAACAAAGAAGCAAAATATCAAAACATACAAGAAACAAAAGACAATATATCAGAAATAAACAAAAAGAAAAAAAGAAAGAGAAACCACAATAAATTTAAAATATCATGGCAAGCCGCTCATCAGGAAGAGAAGCCCGCCTTTGATATTAATTAGTGCTTTTTTCTGCTTAAAAAACGCAAAAATATTTAAAAAATTGTCATTATCCCCCAAAAAGCACCCACCATTAAAATAGAAAAATTCTGGATTAAAAAGAAATACGCAAAGAAGTCGATTTCAAAAAGTCGAAAGTCAAGAATTTGTATAACGAAAACCTAGATTAAAAATAAAATGAAACACATATTCACAATATATAAAAACTTACCACCGTTGGAATCCTCAAAAAAGCCACGGAACTGCACGTGGCATTGATGAAGGCTTAAAATCGCTGAAATCCGAAACGGAGTCACTGAATGACGCATGAGGTAAAGCGGTAGAAAGGCGAGAGCTGCAGTCAAACCGGGGTTTATCGTTGCAGATCGAAGGAAGAAAAAAAGAAAAAATCCCAGGCAGCAAAGACTGATCGGTAAATAGTTGGCCAAGCGTCGCCTTGATTGGTAAATGATCGGCACATTTCAAATGAATCGTTTTAAGCTCGCCCCGACATCGCTCTGTGACCTTCCTTTATCAGAAGAATAGCAAAAGGTCGGAGAAACGTCATCGGCGATGTGATTCTTTTCTGGATAATTGGTTATTGGTCGCCAAGGCAAATGTAGAATCGTCTCATAGATGGCGCTGTGAAGAAGCGTTGGACTTGTTCTTTTCTTTTCAATCTTTTCTTCTTTTGCTACCGGCAACTCTCCAGTTTCACGGCCTTTGCATTAACATCGTCGGTAAGTAAATACTTTACTTTATATAATTGTGTATAATTTCATTACTAGTATGACTTTATAGTATTTTTAAGTACTCACTTATCAGAATATATTCGATACTGAAATTTGAACTAAATGATTTGTTTTATGTTGTCTTATTCATGAAAAGAAATTATCTGATGAATAAAACATCCCTTTTTTTCGATTGAAGAATGAATTTAGTGAAATAAAAATTTGATTACTTTTAAGTTATCCACAACCTGGCTAGAAGTGTGGTTATGAATCTGAATAATTTATTGTGCTGTTTAACTTTTGTTACCTTGCAAATGATTTCAAATATAATTTAAGATCAACTTAAATTAATATTTTAAATAATATAGATTTGTAATTTGATTTGGAAGATATATAACGTGTTGGAGGAATTACTAACTAGTATTATTGAATAGTTTCAAAGTGCATGCAATTTCGTATATTTTATGTGTAAATTGGTTACTTTTTAAGATAGTTATAGTTACTTGGATAACGTAGTATTTACGTAATGTGTAACTGTGTTTTTAGGTATGCGGAATTTTATTATTTTGCCATTTAACTTTATATTATTCGTATTCAGAATTATATCCTGATTATTTTGACGCATTTCCTGTGTTTTTAAAGTGGTCAGTTTTCATTTTATTGCATATTTTCATTTTCTCAACTATCATGGTGGCCATTAGCCAACATGGCGGCTCTGAGATAGAGTCAGTGCATTTTCACAATCCTTTGTAATCCATGTTTATTCTTTTTGAATCGTGACCTAAGCCTGATTTTTAATCTAGACATCGCCACGTTTTATTTCATATATTTTTTGTGTTGATTGAGTCTGTAGTTAACTTTTTATGAGTAATTTTATTTTTCTGCGTCCTATTTGAAGCGTCATGGCCGCCATAGCGTCATGACTTCTACCACATCAATCAATTTTTAACAATGCGGAAATTTCACTTAAGGTATCCGACTACTTCAAAATCGTCGTTTTCGACTTTATGACTTAATTTTGTAGCCTGTTTAATCGGCTTTCTGAATTTGCCTCGCTTTTTACTCTACGTGAATTGCAAATGGAGTTGCAGCTGTTTTATTACCGAGTCACAAGCTAAAATCTAGACCGAAACTTGCATTCCGAAACTGGAAGTTGTAGATTTCTTTCGTTTTTCTCAAATAAAGCACATTTTTAATTCATTCTAATAATTTTTACGATTTATTATATTATTAAATTAAACTTTAAGTCTCTTTTTAAAAGTATTATTAATCTTTATCATTTCGAAAATTGGCAATAGCATCCCTCTCTTCATTGCTTTGTTTACATTCAAACGAGTTATTTTCATACCGTCTTTTGAATGAAAAACTAGTGTTCTAGAGTTTTAAAATCAATTATTTAGCCTTTATTTATGCAGTTGAAAAATGACATTAAAAATATATACAAGTTATTTTTCAAAAAAATGTCTCCGAACACAGTCGGATACCTTAATGCAATTTTTCATTTAATTATTGTCGATTATACATTATTATGTACTCCGACACTCTTTTTATTTCTTAAATTTTATTTTTACTATAGTTTTGACGCCTTTATACTTCCGTTGACGGAGTATTACGTCATCTTCCTAAATTGCGGTATTTTAATTTTCTACTGGCTCAAATCTCACTATTTTTAATCGGTATATTTTTCTGACATTTTTTATATATTTCTTTAATTTTCTACTTTTGGGTTACTGTTATGTGTTTCACTTACCTTGATGGATGCAAAGTGGTTTTTAAGCCCCTGCGCTATTAATTATTTATTTATTCACGTTTTTCTGTCTTCGCCCATATGCATCTACATCAGTTGAATAATTGTTTTGCATTTGAAAGCAATTTGAGTATACATTTTTCATGATTGCTTTTTTTTATTTTTCTCTAGGTTGAAGATATTTCCTGAAATGAGGTGCTGTTTATTTTTTTCTTAAACTATTAAACCTCTTTTACTTAACTTATTACCTGTAATACTCAACAGTAGCACTTGACAGCATTAATTTGTGTCCATATAACAATATGTACCGTGCTCAAGGTTCATCTCGTTGGCAGAAAAGTAGAAATATTAATTTCAAAGTAGACAGGCATATGAAAGAAATTTCTAGAGCTACTGAAGTAAATAATTCATTAGATTATGCAGATTTACATTTCCCTCCATTCACCAGTTTCAAAAAAAACTTTTAGAAAATTCTCAGAATCTTACCCCCTTTCAATCTGAAAGTGCTAGTATTTCTTCCACTAGTTTCAATTCTACATATAGTATCCATAGCGTAATTGATTCTGATCATATTGCAACCAGTTTTGATTTTTCAGATAGCGATGAAATAGGTGCTGATATATCGAAATCTTTGATTCCTATTGCTGATGATACAGACCTTCAAAAAAACCTTGGTGCATGTTTTATAAAGCACAATGCATCGCATGCCTTAATAAATGATATTCTCAAAATTTTAAAACCATATCATTCACTACCTAAGAATGCTCGTACCCTATTAAGAACTCCTCAATGTCTTCCTGCTAAACAGTTGAGTAATGGGGAAATGATTTATCTTGGATTATTGACAGGTATTAAAGAAAAAATAAAAAAAAGGTTTAATTGTAAATAATGGTAAATTAAATTTGCTATTTAATATTGATGGGCTGCCTTTACTTAAAAGTTCTAATAAACAATTTTGGCCCATTCTTTGTCAAATTGAGGAGACTGTTGATGAATCACCTTTCCCTGTGGCTGTATTCTGTGGCTCTTCTAAACCAGATACTGTTAATGATTTTCTTTATGATATTGTTGATGAACTGACCAATTTGAAAGATGGTAGTTTAGATATAGAACATGAAATCAGCATTAAAGGTTTTGTTTGTGATGCTCCTGCCAGAGCATTTTTAAAATGCATCAAAAATCACAATGGATATTTTGGCTGTGAAAAGTGTTGTCAGAAGGGGAAACGGGATAATAATCGAATGACTTTTCCCGATTCTAATGCCTCTGAACGTCAAGATTCAGATTTCGATTCTTTCTCGCATGATAATGATTCTGGATATATCTTAGAAAAGTCACCTCTTCTGATAGTAGATATAGGGTTAGTAACCCAATTTCTATTGGATTATATGCATATGGTTTGTCTAGGTGTCATGAGAAAGTTATTAATTTCTTGGTGCCGAGGCCCATTAAATGTACATTTGTGTAGTAGAGATATTGATATTTTGTCAAATAGGTTGGTATCTTATAGTAGGAATATTCCAGATGAGCTTCCAAGAAAACCACGAAGTCTGAGAGAAATTGATCGATGGAAGGCTACAGAATTTAGAATGTTTCTTTTGTATTTAGGGCCTGCAGTCTTAAAAAAGTATTACCATCTAATCGCTACAATCATTTCTTAATTTTGCATGTCGCTATAAGAATTTCATGTAATGAAGTAACCATCAGAGATAACTTGTCATTTGCAAAAGAATTATTGTTAAAAAAAGTAAATGTATATATGGATCTGATTTTATTGTGTTATAATGTGCATGATTTAATTCATCTGGGAGATGTTGAAAAATTTGGACCATTAGATTCTTTTGGCACTTTCTCTTTTGAAAATTATTTAGGTCAGCTAAAGAAATTACTCCGCACTCCAAACAAACCTCTGCAACAAATATGCAGAAGAATATTTGAGATTCAACAAAATTCTACTAGAATTAATGTAATGCCACCAGATTTTCAGGTTGTCAGATCTTCAATTCATAAAGAAGGAATTGCTTCTTTAGAAGGGCTACAGTTCGAAGTTGCTTAGAAAGAGGGTTTCATCATCAAATTATCTGAAAATAATAATTGTGTAATGTTGAGGGATGGGAAAATTATTATTGTTTCAAATATATTACTTTGTGATAAAATTATATTGATAAAAGGCAGGAGATTTAAGTCAAAAACAGACTTTTACTCAAAACCATGTTGTTCATCAATGCTTAGTACATTTTACGTTACCAACTTAAGCTTAAATTTTAAAAGTTATCCAATATCAGATGTGAAGGAGAAGGGCATTTTGTTACCATATCAAGATGGATTTATGCACACTTCACTTATTCATACTGTTTGTGTCTAATAGGATTAAATATAAAAGTTTAATTTAAGCTTACATTTTTCAGGGCCCTTAAAAGTTCATGATTTAACTTTATTTTCTTAGCTATGATTACTTAAAATGTAACAAAATCAAACTGTAAAAAAAAAGATTTATTTTTTATTTGTAGGGAGGAATGGGAAGGATTTCAAAGGATTTTTCCCCCAATTCATTTGTATTTACAAGAAGTTACTCTATCATTATTGGAACTGTAGAGAGACAATACTTAAACAAATATAATTTAAAAAATCGTGATTAACCTTATCTTGTTGCAGTGTTATCTCTGTGGGGGAAAAAGACATTAAGTTTAAATAATTTATGAAAACACTTATATAATATATATATTCTAAATTAAATTATTTATCCCTGAAAATTCTATAATTATATCATACTTTGCAGTTTCCCAATTTCTGCTAATATCAACTACAATTGTTTATTTTTAAATGTGGCTTATAATTGTTTTTCTTGCGTATATTTTCAGTGCAAGCATTTTGGGTATGTTGGAGGCTCAACAAAGAATAACGTAGTTTGCCGTATACTGCAGAGTATATTGTCGAACTCGTTAAGCATGCAGTATAACTGGAGGGCTGAAACTTGCTTTTTCAAGATTCAGCAATATATGTAAAATGCTCATGGGTATGTATATTTTTTACAGAAATGTTGCTCACTATTATATTTTATGTTTGGGTTTTATAAATTTTAAGAAAATTTGCTTTAAAAACTTATAAGTAATGTTGTAAAATTGAAATAATCATACTAAATTTGACATTCTATTGGAAACCAAATTGCATAAAAGTAAACTTAATAGTTTCCTCTTTAAAGTATTATTTGTATTACATTTTTCTCTAATAATTAAAGTATTTCACTTATTGCAGGGGTGATTTTGTTCTGGTATTATTCTGGAAATCCGGTATTTTCTGATCTACGCATAATGAATGAATACATCCGTAATCACCCCTGTTATTGTTTGCATGTAATTTCTTACAAAAACTAAGTACAATTTGACAAAGTAGATCGGTTAAATTTTATTTGCTATTTCCCATTTTTCTAGATGGGATTCTCTCTATTGTTCGTATATGGAAAAGTATAAAACATGGGGTTAAAAGAAAAATGTTTTTTATTCTAGCTTTTATTTATAAAATTTTTATTTTTTGTATTTCAGCGTCGGAGAGGGAGCACTTCATGTTTGAGAAAACAACAGACCACGAGGTAGAAAATAGTGTGAAGAAGTGCTTGGTGTACGCAAAGGACAGAGAGGGGGCAGATCTCATCGAATAAGCAGCGCTGCAAGCATTGGAAAATAAAATATTTTTGTATAAATAAATTTGTGAAACATTTTTCTATCTGGGCAATTAATGTTTTTTATTTGTAATTTAGTCATTCTATTTATCATGATTATATTCTTGGCCAGAATTTTTGATTGAAATAAAGTGAATTTATTGATGAACATTGATGTTTCCTGACTGAATAAATTGACAGTTATGAATGGGAGTAAAGAATCAAAATGATCAGGCAGTGTGTAAAGAAGAAAAGTGAAACTGCTCTCTCGTAATTTTTTATAGGTTGAGATATAAAGGAAGGAGAAAATAAACTGAATTTATATTTATTTCAATAAGAAAGCAATATTGGCATAATTAATTACAACAGCATTGTAAATAGATTTATAGTTACTGATTGTACATATAAATAATACTTTATGATAAATTGAGGAAGGAATTTTCTAAAAGTGTATTATATCTGGGAATTCTGCACACCTTTCAACTGTTTTCTATATCAAAAAGTTTAATTGGGTCATTCTACAGAAAATGTACCATTTCACACTAAAATATTTTCAGATTTCAAAACCTTAAATTTCCTTTTTTTTCATTTTTATATGAAACTTCTACTTACTAGAAGTTACCATGAGCAATGGCCCTACTAAATTTAAATTATTTTACTCTTAAATAAAAACATATATAACACACAAGAAAATTAATAGTTACTACACTAAAATAAATTGTAAACATTTAACCAGCTCTTGCAGAGAATTAGAAAATGAAATTATTAATTATCTTAATGAATTAACTTGATTATCTCAATATAATAAAATATCGGTATTAAGTATAGCTTAAATTTTAGTCATTCATTTTTATGAGTTTTAAATTTGTGTTTAATACATGTATAATATCAGTATAGTCTCGAATTGCTGGCTAAAAACAATGCATCTCACTTCCTTGACAATGAAATTGAAAAGGGTGTCACGTAGGTGAGGAATCTTCTATAAAAATAGGCTTAATGGATGCTTTTTCAGGGGAAAATTTTTTGGCATTGCAATCTACACATGCATATTAAAACAGATAAAATTGTATTTTTATATACCTGAATTTCAAGGTCACGGAGGTCAGATTTTTGAATAACCAAACTTGTTTCTTAAGAACAAAATCTGTCTACTTGTCTCTAAACTAAAAGTTCATTTAATTTTTGTAGCTGTAATAAACAAGATGGATGACATTCATCATGGAGAACAATGTGATATCTATACTCCCATTTATGATTTTAAAATTTTCATTTTATGTTTGGGTAACGGAGGAGAGAATTTATTGTGTAACATCATTCATTGTTGCTCTAAAACAAACTAAATCGGAATATAAAAATGAAAATATGCTTAAGCATTTAATATTTGAGACACTTGTGGCAGGAATAATAAATATTTAAATATGTTTTAATATAAGTTATTGAACATTATTAACAGTCGCAATAGGTGTGTGACATATCACGGAGATGAGAATTCACATACTGTGAACGAAATAAATAAAAAACATCATCATAAAAATTTGGTGACTGTTTTAAATAGATATATTTTAACCACTATTGAAAAACATTGTTTAATCAATTATTGACTGAAGATTTGCTGTAAAATGAATGTGACGGAAAATGTACATTTTCTGAAGAATGACCCAATTACATTTATTATTTGAGGTAAAATAATTTTCATAGGTTATTATTTACTCGACTAATTTTTCAATTTAAAGACGCGTTTTTTTAAAATGTTTAAATAAAAACTTTTAATGCTGTATTTCTTCAATAAATTAAGAGGATATAATTAACAGGAATGATATAAAATTTATACCTCTTCTTTTTATAGGCTGAAACATAAATAAAAGTAATTTATTTTTCAATAAAAGGAATAATATTAGCATTTATAATACTAGAACAGTGCACAGATTCAGAGTTACTGATTATAATATATAAATATTAGTTAGTTATAAATTGTGAGAAGGTTTGAAAAAAGCCTCTTAGTTTCAGCACACCCTGCAATTTATTTTTATTTGTTAAAATTACTTGTATAGTTATACAATAATTGTAAATTAAATTCTTTAGCAGATGTTTACACACGTTATTTATCACTAATATTAAAAGCTTTGTTAAAATTTCTACTTTTAAATAGTAGCAAAAAAACTATTAGAAGATATATTGCACATTGTAATATAATTAAGGAAATGTCTGTTTCAATGAACTTTTGAAATTTTCTCGTTTATTGATTAAATCACTTGTAACGCGTAATTATTAAAGTGAAAAAAAAGTAAAGCATGAACCTCGGATAAAAATGCTTGAATTTACGTCGGTAATTAGTAGATTTGACCTCGCCCCATTATCGCCCTATAATCGGTAATCGTCGTAAATGCATCGGCCAAAGCTCGTAAAACCGTTTGGGGCGATTTATTCCCGGCCATTGGCCAATGCAAAGCGGTGGTGCATGCCCACCTACCAGGCGACGTCGCGAAAGATGTCGCCCCAACGATGTGAACGTCGGCGGGCGATGTTTGGCAGTTGCTTGGCCGATGATGTTTTGCTGCCTGGGAAGGCTTTGTCGGCAGCATAAAGATTAGAAAATTTAAAACTTGAGATAACGACGCACAAAGTTTTCGGGAATTCCATTAAAAATTAGCTGATCAAATAAAAGTTTAGATTGAACCAGATTTGGTATCTACATCTCAACAAATAGATTTAATACGAGATAATTGAGTGAGAATTGTGTTTCTGTAAAGATTAATATAAATATTTGAAGACCAATGGGAGAGTCGGTTGGCATTAAAATTATAATCCTTTTTTTATCAAATATATCGATACAAAAATTACTAACAATCTGTTTGATTTCCAGATCTAAAAATTCCGCTTAAATTTATTACTGTTTGTTTGCTTAAGAAGCAATGCTGAAGGATAAATATTTTGTCTCGTATTATTAAACGCTTCATGACTAAATTCATCAAGATCAACCACTTGTCTGAAATACTGAGGATGAATAAGTGTATAATTGTTCTTAAAGTAGTGTAAGAAAAGTTTAGCTGTAATAGAAGAAAAAGAACAGCCTTGTGGAATACCATGAGCTTGCAGAAAAAACGTTCCTCATTGTAAATGAATTCTATTAATATGTAAGAAAATGTTTTCGCCATTCGAGATGAAATTATTGAAGACGCATAAATTAATAATGTCTAACCAATACGCTTCTGTGCATTTTAGCAAGTTTCTCAAGTCATAGTAATATTGCATTAAAACTTATTTTAATTTATTAAGGGGACTTGGCACATTAAGAATTCCGGAAAATCAATGAAAGTATCGATTTTCAAATTTTGATTGGAAAATGATCCTCGAACCTTTGACTTAATAATCTGAAAGTTTCAAAACAATCTGGCAAATATTTAGTGAGATATGAAGTTATTTTGTCTAACATTTCCTCACGTGCCGCGCCCACTTCCAATGTTTAAATCATGCATATTTCATGTGTAAGTTGCAAAGCCACCTAATTTTTTCCATAAAAGCAAAGCAAGATAGTTGTTTGAAACAGTAGACATTTAATCTTTATTTGTTTACTGTTTTACTGCTTTCGCTTCTTTATTGTTTATGAAGCATACCGTCATCATAATCATCATCATTGCTTTCGCTTCTCATTTTTTTGAATTTCTCACTGTCAATAAAATTTCAATAAAATGGTTTTAAATTTTTTCTCTGCTATAATGGATATTTGATAAATAGTACTGCAGATCATTTATTAAATATTTTGACTAAAAAATTTGAAAAAAGTGAAATTTTTCGCATTTGTTTTTAAAAATTCTAATTATGCCTATAAATGAAGATGGTAATTAATAATTATAGTAATAATAAATATTAATAAAACTGATAACTTAGGACTCGTAAATGTCAGGTTATTGCTCTGAAAAAAAACTAACTTGATATAAGTTGTTTTTATTACAATTTCATTGTTTTTAAAACTTTAAAGCTGTTTTTCTCAGTTTGTTTTTTCCAAAATTGTGTCTGCTACAAAATGAAAAAAGTCGATCTCTTTTTATTCTAATTACTTGAAATTTTTTCTGTTCACTCACAAATGCATGCTTAATAGAATTAGGGATGGATTTGTAAAAGGTTTGATTAGAAAATTTTTAAAAAATGTACAAAGTGAAAAATTCTGAGATTTTCCAAAAATTTTCACAAAATTTTGAACAAATTTTTTTTTCTCTGTAACTAATGTAGATATCAAAAATCCGATCCCTGTTTCTGTTAAGTACATTTAGAGGTCCCTTTAAAAATTTGGAGAAAAAATAATAAAAATTGTATGAGAAGAAGCATTTTAAAAAAGGGTTAATTTTTTTAAAAAATTTAAAATTTTTAAATTTGTAATTTTTCAAAATGAAAAATATTTTAGAAATTTCAGTTTCTGCACAGTTTACATCTATCTGCTACAAAATTGAATAAGTTTGATCAAAATTGTAGAAAAAAATAACAAGTGATAAATCTGAGCTTGATAGGTTGTTTGTGAAACTTTGGATAGATTGTAATATATGGAAGGGTCACATTATCGTTTATGCAATTAATTCTTTTATTTCAAGCACGGATTTTTTTCTGTACGGTGGTGCTATTAGACTTATATAATTTAAACGTTTCAGAGGTTTTTAGTTCCTTATCCAAGAGTTCTAGATAAATTTTTTTACAAATAATTCAGATAATTGCCTGAAGCTTCATCGATTGGAGTTAGAAAGAAAAGTTTCTGTATTTCTTTGATTTTTCTTTCATTGTTTTCAAGGAATAATAACTGTAATTTTTAAAGTAATTATAGAACTTCTTATTGATAAAGTCTTTAAATTTGAAATAATAACGCCAATTCCAGTCTATGAAGAAACAAAGAGGAATATCGAAATTGTTAGAAATTTTTAAACAAAAACAATCAATAATTAAGTGTTAAATGTAGTATGGAATACAAAGGAGAAACGGGTAAATCTTATTAATCTTAGATTAAATGATCATCGGTCTCACATTAAAAACTACAATGATATGGAAAAGTTCAACATTGAGTTTAACCATATTAAGAAACGTGATTTCAATAGAATTTCCATCTATATTCTTGATGTTATTCCCGAACTTAAACTTATATTGTAGAAAGAAAACTTTTATATGCTGTAATTCAAAACCATTGTATCGTATGGTCTCAATGACATTTTCCAAAACAAAATGATTAGTCAGAATAATTGTAACACTTCACAATTAATTAATACTCAGGGCAATAGAAATAGAGGTTGTAGAGGAAGCGGAATAAATAAAAGAAACAATAAAATGAGTAATTTGGCTGAAGATTATTTAAAGAAACTGTTTCATAAAGATCTACATAAATTGGAGGAAGATTTTAATATAAACTTCAACTATAAGCCTGTAAGAAATCATATTTTTTCCCTTAAAGAAAAATATTGTGATATATTTAAAAATAAATAGATAAACACTATACTAAAAATCTACATTTCCTTATTCACATTAATGATATTTATAAACCTAGGATTCAGAGGATTGTTAAAAATAAAAAAAAAACTAAAGAAGACGTATTATATATGACAATAGACTTTAAACATCCTTTTTTTGATGCTTTCAATTTCAATCGAATCTTTGAAGAAACACTTGATTCGTTCCCACTGAAAACCTCCAAACTTGGCAAATCCTTCAAATTTGACATTCTTCTTGGTCGTAGGGTTTTTATTCATAATTTCTTTTGTAAAAACATTGATAGCAATCGAAAATATGCTTATTGCCTCTGCAATGAGGAGGATTATAGGAGTTTCGTGGAACCCCTCCATAAACACATTATTACAGGTAATTTAAATATAACTCAAGATAGTGAATTACGAAAACTTTTGGAAAAGGTACTAAATTTCGTCCCATTTTTCCCATTTTTCGAATAAAAAAAGAGAGCACATATTAAAAGTCCTTCTTAAAAATATTGATTGTTTTTGTTTTAAAATTTCTAGAAATTTCGATATTCCTCTTTCTTCATAGACTGGAAATGGCGTTATTATTTCAAATTTAAAGACTTTATCAATAAGAATTTCTATAATGTCTATAAAAATTACAGTTATTATTCCTTGAAAACAATGAAAGAAAAAATCAAAGAAATACAGAAACTTGTCTTTCTAACTCCAATCTATAAAGCTTCAGGCAAATTCTCAATTATTTGCAAAAAATTTTATCTTGAACTCTTGGATAAGGAACCAAAAACCTCTGAAACATTTAAATTATATAAATCTAATAGTACCACTGTACAGAAAAAAATCCGTGCTTTAAATAAAAGAATTAATTGCATAAACAATAATATGACCCTTCCATATATTACAATCTATCCAAAATTCCACAAAAACCCTATCAAGTTCAGATTTATGATTTGCGGTACAAATACCTACATGAAAAAAGCCGGAGAATCATTCTCTAAGTACATTAAAATTATTTTAAGTTTTATAGATAAAGAAAATTTTACATGGATAGTTAAAAATAATACTAAAGTGATTGATTTTGCAAAAATCAATGTAATTACATGTATTGAGACATATGACTTTCAGGGCCTATTCATTAGTATCCCACTTAATAAATTAAAAGAAGTTTTAATGCATTAATTCTATGACTTGAAAAACTTGCTAAAATGCACAGAAGCGTATTGGTTAGACATAATTAATTTATGCGTCTTCAATAATTTCATCTCGATTGGCGAAAATATTTTCTTACAGATTAAAGGAATTCCACACGGGTCTTGTTTTTCTTCTTTAATTGCAATTCTATTTCATCACTTTTACGAAAAAGATACAGTTTTTAGCTTAAATTCAGGTTTTAGATATATAGATGACATCCTGAATTTTAATTTGAAAGATTTCTCTACAGTTAGTGGAAATATTCATCCTGAGGAACTAAAATTAACAAAAACTAACGATAATAATATTAAATCTATTTTTCTTGATCTTGATATTGATTGTCAAAACGAATTAAATTTAAGCATCTACAACAAAAGAAATGAAATGAAATTTAATGTTAATAGGTTAAATTTTTGGAATTCTAATATATCTATTAATATCTATAAAAACAGAATACTACATCAATTACTAATTATTAAAAATAGTTGTAACAATTCAGAATCAAAGAAAAAACAAATTGATCTTTTCAAATACAAGCTTAATTCCAATAAAATTCCCATTTCTCTTTTTAAACCTTTATTCCACAGCATTCTGTAGAAGAAAAAACTGCCTATATTTGCCTTTATTCTATTTGCCTCTGATCTACTTTACAGTTAATCTCATTTTGGTATATTTGTCTTTTGTTTACTTACTGATACTCGTAGAAACGCTCCTAAGACCTCACTGCCAGTAAAAGTTCTCTAAGACTCTTCACTAAGACCTAGTAAAATATTTTCCGAATCTTGTGACGTTAAAAGTTAACTGTCAACCACTTCAACCGTTGTAACGTCAGAACTTTTGAACGGTTGTTCGTGCCGCGTGTTTCTGCATTTTAATCTATTGTCTCTTCATTTTTGGATTTTTTGTGAGTTTTGATACCTTCTTCTTCGTTTTTGCTTTGCTTTGTTGGTTTCGTTGTTGGGTTTAATATGTTTCCTTTCCAATGGACTTGGGCTTTTATTTTATTTTTATTTTTTTCAATTGCACTTGGGCTTTTTGCTTTGTTTCAAACTTTGGCTTTTGTTCGGTGTTCTGGGGAAACAAACTCTTTTTGGCTTTATTGCTAGAGTTTTGAGTTCAGAAAATAGCGAATTTTATGTTTACGCTCTTTCGGGATTTCCCTTGGTGATGGCGCGTCCCGAATGTTGGCATTTTGTTCCTTTTTATTGTTTTGGTTTTTCTTTTCCAACGTGTTATTAATGTTTTATTTTATTAATATATATATAGATATATAAGGGAAGTGGGGGTAAGAGTAAGAAGGGATTTTTTCCCTGTTGACAACCGTGCAGGCAGAAGCGAGTGTGATCTTATCAATACGTTTGTTTTCAGCTCTCTCAAGAGATCGCCATTAGTATTTTCATACCTGCTGTCTTTTATTTATCAGGTAAGATATGATTTAATTATGTTAGCGTGTAATTTTTCTGTGCAGAAATCTTAATTGTTTTGTAAATAATTGACAAATGCTTGCTTTCTAAGTATATATGATTATGAAGTTTGTTTCATTCGGAACAACATGGCCAGGTTAGATTTTAACTTAATGAAAGTTACGGCCATCTAAGGACGGTTTAGAGAAGCAATATATCGACGGCTAAATTACGCACAGACCAGATATACGAACTCTTATCCGCTCTGTGATTTGAAACAGCCATTCCAACAAAACTTTGCATTTTATTTTATCATTATTATTGTTAATATTAAAAAAATGAGATTGTGATAATAATCTGAAGAGCTGCTGTCTGGAGAAAAATCTTCCTACTCTTAGAAAATTCAATATGGATGAGATTGGTATCTCCACAGTACCCAATAGAACACCGAAGGTGATAACACCAAAAGGCAAAAATACGGTTTGTAAAATTTCTAGTGCAGAAAGAGGTCAAACAGTCACTGCTGTATGCTACATGAGTGCTACAAGAGTTTTCGTCCCACCTGCATTGATTCTTCCTAGAAAGAGAATGAATCCTCTTTGTACAAAGTTGAAGCCAATGGATCTTTGCCATTGATCAGCGACACTGGTTACATGAATTCCTATTTGTTCATGGAGTGGCTGAAACATTTTTCAAGCATGCTAATCTGTTTACAGAAGACCCTGTTCTGTTAATAACAGAAAATCACATATCCCGCTGCTCACTACCTGCAGTTTTGTTTTATTGGAATAATAACTATAATATAAGTTTTCTTACTCTTCCACCACATACCACTCATGTGCTACTGCCATTGGATAAATGATTCTTTGCCCCTTTGAAAGCTTTATACTCATCTGAAACTGAAAAATTGCTCGTACAAAATCCAGGAAAAGCAGTAACACTGCAAAATGTTTCAGGGATTTTTCAAAAATCTTATAGCGCCACAGCGAGGATTCAACTCGCAGAAAAAGCTTTCCGAGTTACAGGTATTGAACCAATCAACCCTGACATTATAATAGAGGATTACTATTCTCCTTCACTAGTAACTTTAGCACCTTTGGATAACGATTTCACTTTTGCGGTTGCACCTGAAGAGAATGAAGTCTCATCTTCCACTTCTCAGATAGATGTAAGTATCCAGTCAATCTTACCACTTCCTCGACATGAACAACGAGGAGCTAAAAGGATAAGAAAATCTCAAAAATCTGAGATCATGACTTCGTCTCCATTCAAAAATTTCTTAGAGGAAAACGGAAAGGAAAAGATAGAATTAGAGAAAGCAAAGACCAATCGAGTTTTTAAGAAAAATAAAAATTGGGACAAAACTAAAAAAAAGAAAAGACCTGAAAGCAAAGAAAAAACTTATTCTGAATTCTATCGAAAACACAGTTCCTTCAGCAAGTTCGGCAAATAATGAGGGAACAATATGCCCAGGCTGCTCACACACATATAATAAAGGTTGGATGCAGTGTGGATTATGTAAGGAGTGGTGGCTTGAGGAATGTTCCAGTTACGAAGGCAGTGAGCATTTGCATGCAACTATTGGTAAATTTTCAGGGTGCGTTCTCTTGGCTTCACGTCCTGCGTACTCTTACCCGCCACGTAGGGTAAGAGTACGAATTTGGCATTATTTACCTTACTTTTCGTAATATATATTTTTATTGCTAAAATTTTAATTTTTTTACCCTTCTTTCTAAGTTTATAAACTATGATTCAGTATATTTTCGAGGCTCTAACATTTCGATTCTCATTTTTATAACGAAAAATCCACTAGGTGCGTACTGTTACCCTCCTTTCCCTTATAGTTAATTATTTCAAACACTCAACACATTTGTCACATTTTCAATACATACATACAGCAATCTAAAGTTTAAAATTAAAATTTCGTTACCTTATTAATTATCATACTAATGAAATACAAATAAAGTTAGATTATATACTATTACTACTATTGAATAAACAATCACGAATTGGAATTCCAACAATAAAATGCCAATCTATCTTGGGAATCGATTTTGTCGCATTATCTAGATTTTTGGCACCAACCATCTGCGAAAGTCCATTGCTGGAAAACAAAAAAGTATGGAAATAAATATCAAAAACCTTTCAAGATTGGAAAAGAGAAAGTATAACTTAAAGCATACCAATTCACTAGAATTAATTATTGTTATAACATATGCGCTATCCGAAGCATAATTCTGCATTTAAATTGAAAATATAATTTCTAAATTAGGCTATTAATACTATACTAAGTATCATTAAAAAAATTTCAAACATTTTTTATCTATAAATATAAATTAAACCCTATATAATATATAGAATTTTGGAAATGTACTTAAAAATAAATACGATGCAATCTTAGTCTTATTCTAGTGGTGCCATCTATCTATGTAGAGAAATACTAATATCTTAGTGAATTCCATTATATATTATCATATCAAAATAAATCTAAAAGACTATTAATTTAATGATCTTAAAACTTTGGTTAAAATTTTGATTTTGGTCGCATCGTCATCAAAGACGCCGTGATAGATTCAAAACTAGACAGCGGTTGGTATTTTTTAGCAATAAAACACACAATTTAATTCTTGAGGCCAAATATAAATGGCGTCATGACTGGTTGTCAGAGACATAAGCAGGATTCAACAAAGAGTCAGGAAGAGAAAAAGGACCGGCAGAATAGCATAAGCAGAGAGGCGACCGCGGTGATTGTCCGAGGCGAACTCCTTCCGTTCGAATTACCCCCGCAGATAGGGAGGCCACGGCGCTATTGAAGGTCTGTAGCTGTGAAATAGGGAAAGCACAGAAGGATTGTCCTAACATGCAGACGTGCTTTGGACAGGAAAGTACAGGGAGCGGCGACCTCCAGATAATAGATGGAAGACTTTTCAGTAAGACAAAAGTTCATTTTGAGAACGTCATTTACCAATTAGTTATTCCTAGGTTGTATCGCGACAAAGTTTTGGCATTATGTCACGAAGAAATTTCATCTCACCTCGGTGTGAGGAAAGCCAAAGATTGATTGTTGAAGCATTATTTTTGGACAAATTGTATTGAAGAAATTGAAGATTATGTTAGGTCCTGCGATCCTTGCAAAAGGATGAGGAAAAGTCAGGATAAGTTTAAGGCGCCACTTAAACTCGTTCCTATAATTACGGAAGACTTTTACAAAATTACCATTGACGCAGTAGGCCCTTTACTGACTTCGTCGAAAGGTAGAAATTATCTGTTGACCTCAATATGTATGTCATTCAAGTATCCCGATGCCATACACTTCACGGATATCTCAGTTCTGTTTCAGTAACAGATGCTTTGTTGGAAATTTTTAGTCGACAGGGGTTTCCACGAGAAGCTCAATGTGATCTGGGCACCCCTTCACCAGCCTTTAAACCACTGAATTGCTTGATCGTTTTGATGTTAATGTAACACATAGTTCGGTGCATCACCCGCAATCAAACCCTATAGAGCTTTTTTTCAGAATTATCAAGAGAATTTTAAATGTCATATGCCTAGAATAAGGACAAGATTGGGAAAAGAATCTCTCGGCATCCTTGTTAGCTCTTCGCACTATTACACACGAAATCACAGGATTTAATCCCACAGAACTCTTCCTCGGAAAGGATTTACATCCTGAACTCCTGAAGATTTGTTATATTAACATTGCGTCAAACCCCAAGAAGAGGATTCGACCGTCTCAGAATATGTTCCCGAGTTAATAAATCGGATGAGGCGATGTCAGGAATTGGCGTTAGAAAAAATGACGGAAGATCGATCTAAAAGGAAAGTCTGGTACGACGCGAATCCGGTCAGGCGTGAATTCCAAGTAGGGAATTTATTTTTGGTTCTGGCGACTTCCAAACCAAATAAAATGACAGTGCAATGGACTGGCCCTGGCGTTATCGAAAGTCAACTTTCCGAAACTAACTACATTGTTAGGATACTGAATAAAAATTATAAGACGCAAATTTACCATGTTAATTTATTGAAGCCTCATCATCAGAGACCTGAGCGCATTAAGTTAATCGTTAGTGGAAGGTAAGAAATTCAGGATCTCGAAACGGAGGACTTGGCAATTTCCATATCCGGTTTCCGACCCTGATATCTACGATTTTGAACGGATCAAAGGGGATAGCGCGCTCGAAGGACGACTTCATTCGACTGAGATAGAAAATTTAAGAAAATTGTTAGGCCGACATCAAAAGGTTTTTCTCTGTTGAGCCCTTAAAACTCATCTAGTTGAGCATGATTTCGAACTGATTAGCAATAAACCAATTTGTTCTAAACCTTACTGAACCTACATCTACATACCCTCGCCGATCCTGCCCACCCATAGGGTTTAGGGCCAAAAGGAATCGGCGGAGAGAGGGGACCCCCCAAGCACGCCGAAGGAACAGCGCGTCCTGGCCCCACGGGCAGGATTTATTGAGTCAAATTGAGTATTACATTCATTGCCCTGTAACAGGGGCAGTAATTAAAAAAATATAATTGGATACACAAAAAGAAATTATATATAAAATGAACAAACAACGCAAAAAGGCGGAATGAAAATTACAGGTCTGAGTAAAAAATATATTTGAGGCCACATAAACTATGCCCTGCAACATGGGCAGAAATTAAAACATGTTATTGAATAAAAAATACAAACTATGCCCAGAGCAGGGCAGAAATTAAAACAATGTTAATGATGCAGCAAAATATATGAAAATGATTAAACATTTATACAAACTGGTCAAGGTGGAGTCTAGTTGATGGCAAAGTGAAATCTAAAATAGAGAGTTAAAAATATGTGCTATGGAAAAGTGAAATGATGAATAAAACTGTACAAAATGATATATGGAAAAATGATGTAATAAAACGAAGGACCAACAAAAAAAGCAATGTTAAAGCATTGTAAGACATATCCATGGTACCTATAACCCACAAGGGGTACCAATAACTTCTATCCAACACCAGGGCCGGAGGTAAAGGAGGAAGTGCCCAAACGCGAGATGTGGATGGAGGTGGATGAAATAAGATTTTTCAAGTCCAGCAATCCTGTATTCTGATAAAAGATAAAAATTCCTTGAATTCCCAAAAATTACTATGTTAGAAACCTTACACCCAGACGACCTGGTGTTTTTAAATGCAGTAAGTGTGTAAAAATACAAACATACATCAAATGGTAAGAAATAAAACTTTATTCAAATATGAAGATCAATGCTCCAAGAGCATTATGTAAGTGTTAAAAAGAAAACCCAAATAGGGCACCAGACTGTCAAGACTCCACCAGACCAGAAGAACCTGAAATATACATAAATTCATAAAAAAAATAGGACGACACATCACACACACCTACACACAAAAACACACACACACAGCACACACGACCAAGTCGTTGAAAATCCAATTTAAAGTCAAAACAATAAGTTAAAATTCAAGAAATAAAAACACGATGAAGAAAACCAAGGAAAACGTCCCGAGGCGAGATAATATTTAAAGATGCAACCAGAAACACCAGAAGAGTAAAAGAGACACCAAGGGATATAAAACGCCTCAACACCCCGAAAGGGTCCTCTCTGCAGCTAACTACCGGAGAACCCCAGGAAAAAGCACGACCAGAAACGACCTACATCTCTTGCTATACGAGGACTGACCAAGATTTATAAGGGTGTTCAGATAGGGAGAGCGGAGTTAAAAATTTACTATGTATTAAAATACAGTTTAAGAAAAATTTAAGAGTTCAATAATAAAAAGTCTAAAAATCTATACATATAGTCAAAATTTGAAAAGTCTAAAAACATCAATAACTTCTATAAAATAGTAAAATCCAAAGATACAACAATGTACCCTTCAGATAGGACTCAATGAGTTAATATATTAACATAGTTATAGGGTGGGGACACGGAGCGGCCTTTACGTCTTGGGTGGCCCTACCAGGAGTATAAAACTCCCGACGTACTTCGCCTACACCATCGTGAAGTCCCCACCATAAAATAAGAATTAATAAAGTATAAAATACATTGAGTCCATAAAAAAACAATGACAAACAACCATTAACAGATGAAGTAGTCCGAACCAGTCCAGCCGGTCGGAAAAGTGACAGACATAAAATACAATAAGAAAAATCTAAAAAAATATTTAAAAACTAGGAGTCCCCAGAACGGGTCAGCGAATCGCATACCCCGTTACTGATCCTGAACGAATTTGTAAGTTTTCCGATAGCCTGTTTATTATTCATTAAATTCGAAAACCACACTTTTCGATGAACGTCTGCGGGTTTTATTAAATGAAAGTCCTTGGTGAGCGAGCAATCGAATGTATAGTGTTCGGCATCGCCCACCTGACCGCAGAAGCAGAGTGGTGAGTTAATTTTTTTTAAAAGATATAAACATGCTGGGAAAGGACCGTGCCCACTTAAAAAATAGATTAAAATTTTATTATTAATTAAAAACGTGGGGCTAACCGTATTTATGTAATTCCGGACTCTCTCCCCCGAGGCTGAGTCATAATTGTTCCAATAGGTATTCCATCTCTGACAGATGTAAAATTTGAGTTTCCTGTTTAAAAATGAACGGGGGGCTGGAATTACCAGCTCCTCACCGGATATAATTGTTTGTTTTGCATTTTGGTCGGCCACCTCATTCCCCTGGATGCCAACATGAGCTTTCACCCAGGAGAGGCCGACCAGATTACCAGCTATTGCAACATCTTGTTTAACACTATTGACAAAAGAAGATCTGGAGTGGGCGCTCTTTAAGGCAAGTATAGACGAAAGACTGTCTGTAAATATATTCATTCTAAAATTGTTACTGGCGGTCCAAATTACAGCAAGACGAATGGCCGCCAGTTCTGCTTGGAATACTGAGTTATAATAATTTAATTTATAAAGGAAGTTATGGCAGTTATGATCATTTTGAAAGTCACACACGGCGAACCCAATTTCGTTCTCGATTCTGGATCCGTCCGTGTATACCTCGAAGTCTGCATTATCTATTTGTAAGGGTGGACTTATATATTTCAGATGTGAAGGAATGTTCTTGATGGGAATATTATGATCGAGAGAAACAGAGTCTATTATATGATTAAATTGGCTAGAGCGCCGCACCCAGATTTGAAATTTGATATATTCTGCTTCAGCTGAAATGTGTAATGGGCGGATGCCGGTAAGAACGTTCAGAACATTGGTTGAAGTGTTTCGGTAGCCCCTAGTAAATTTTAGTAAAAATATTCGTTGGATGGAGTGTAATCGATTGACCTGGATTTTCGTTAGGGCCCCACCACAGACACTTGCGCCATAGAGCAGGGCCTTTTCAATCGTTGTTAAATACCAGGTTTTAATTAGATTTTGATTAACACTCCAATCCGATTTAACGATACGATTAAAATTTGATGTTAAAGTTAAAATCTTATCGTGAAGAGAATCTAAGTGGCCGGTCCAAAATAATTTTTGGTCGATAATTTTTATCAACCTTACTGAACCTCTCAACGACAAACCGAGATTCTGAAATCTGAAATCAAACGAATGTTAGATCTTAATATCACTGAAATCGGACAGTCGGATTATGCGTCGCCCATGATTTTAGTGGAAGCTCCCGGAAAGTATCCTTGTCCTTGTATTGACAACAGACTTTTAATTACAAACGTACGCACGCGATACGCGAGATATTCGTTGTTGGGTCGCTTTGTTTGTTAATTATATATTTTGACTTTTTTAGATCCTTTGTACTTTTTAAACATTTGATGTTTTTGACTCTATTTTAATTACTTGACTTAAGTGGACTTTCACTTGCTTTAAGACCTGTTTTATTGCATTTTAACTATGTCGGTCACTTGCTGGTATTTTATGATGTCTTATACATTTTATATACTTTTTATACTTCGTTTCATTTTCGGGCATTATTTTGCATGTACTCTTTGTTCCTCATCTCTTTATACTGGGTGGTATTGTGTATTGTTGTTGAATATTTTATTGCAATATTTTACTGTTTTTAATGGTTTTTATATATTGTCTACTGCTCTCCCATCCCACACTCATTCTGCAAACTTTTTAAACTTGTCTGTTTTTGTTAGATTTTGTGATCTTATTTTTAAAATATTTCAATGGAGACCTATTTAAATCTTTTTTGGTCCTGGTCGGTTTATGTGTCGTTTTTTTTTTAAACTTTAACGAGGTTAGATTCGTTCCTCCGTTCTCTCCAGGGGTTGGTTGTAGGTAATTGGGGTGTGTTGGGATCTCCTTCGGGCCTGTATTTGGGATTGTGTTTCTTAATTCACTTTTGCATTTTTTAACTGTTTTATCTGTTCTCTTTTTAACGAATCGGATGTCGTCGATTTCACTCTGATGTTTCCTGGTTTGGGTTTAGATCTTTTTAAATGACCTATTTGGAATTCTCTTTTAACTTTTTATACGACTTGGTGTGTGTGTTTGCTGTGATTCGTGTGATGTGTGTGTGTCTTGTCTGTCTTTTATTTTTTTTATATTTGCTTTTTATATATGGTAATTGATGTTTTATGGCAATTTTATTTATTAATTGTCTGTATTGCGGGATTCTTATGCTGATCTGTTGTAACACTTTAATTGTATATTTTCGTGGCGACCGATGAGTTGGTCGCTTGAGACCTCATCGCTTGTATCGTTTTATCAATTGTGTTGCGACATTATGTATTGTGTCCGGCACCTTTTGTATTTAATTTCTGCTCCTGTTTGAGCATAGTATGTATTGGTGTTTTATTTTTGTAACTACGTTTACTAAGTTTGTGTGTCCGGCACCATTTTTATTCTTTATGTGTCCAGCACCCTTTTTATATTTTACTGCCACTATGGGCAATGTTTGTAACATTTTCGCTTTGACTCAATAAAGGCTGGTCCGGGGTCTGCGCCAAGTCGTTGGCCGACGCGCCTTGGGGGTTTCTTTGCTTCCCCGGCGGCCTTTTTTGCCTTACACCCTTTTTGGGTAGGCTGGGCCGTCGTGGGTATTAGAAACGTACGCACGCAATTTTTCCTCTTGCCGAATACTGAAGAGCGTGTGGAAAGGGCATCCGCCTCGAAATACATTACCGTAATAGATTTAGCTAAAGGGTTTTGGCAAATTCCTCTGAGCGAGCGTGCACTACTCAGCCTTTGTAACTAGTTTTGGAACCTATATTCCATTAAGAATGCCTTTCGGGCTCGTAAATGCACCACACTTCTTTAGAAAATTAATGGCACAAGTATTGGCAAATTATGAAGCTTTCGAAGTTCCATAATTAGACGACATTGCCATCTATTCTGAAAATTGGGAGGATCATTTAAAGCATATAGTCTTAAAAAGAATAGGGTTGCAAATTTAACAATTAAACCATCGAAATGGAAATTTGCACAGAGTAACACTAAATATTTAGGTCACATCGAAGGGTGAGGAGTGAGAACACCTGCGGAAGCCAAAATTTAGGCAGTTTTGGATTTTCCCACTCCGTCAACAAAAACACAAATCAGAGACTTTTACGTATTGGCGGTTATTACGCTCATTGCGTAAAGAATTTTTCCTTAACTGCAGCCCCTCTGACTCATGTTTTAAAGGGTAAAATAAAGAAGGAGAAGGTAATTTGTACTAAGGATAGTGATCAGGCGTTTAAGGAAATAGAATAGAAGTAGATTAACGGTAATGCCAGTTTTGTACGCTCCCGAATATAAGAAAAGAATTCATTATGCAGATAGATGCTTCTGGTGTTCGAATGGCATTGTCATGTCACAGCGCGATGAAAAAAAGGAAGAACATCCCATTCTATATTTGAGTAAGAAATTTTCAGATGCACAATGAAAATACGGCACAAATGAGAAACAGTGCACATCGATCACTTGTGTCATTAAAATGCTGAAGTATTATTTGGACGGTCAAAATTTCACCATTGAGACGGACCCTAATCCTTTAGTGTGGTCAGACAGAAATTACACCTTTTATAATGGAAGGATTCTCCTATTCTGTGAATTTTCCGACGAAGCGGAATTTTGTTGATTTTTGCTAATTTAGAGAATTCTGCTGCTGGGGCCTCAAAAACCCAATTTTGGTTATCTGGGCTGGTACCTTTAAATTTGAAACGAAGAGTGAGGTCTTTTTCAAGTTGGGTATGTTTTCTTAGGGCCTCTTGAATTTCGGACTCCTCTATTTGGCTGTTGATATTGTAAACGATCACGCTGGGGTGTCGTTTTTTGGGGAATTTTATTGAGACTTTTGATTTTAGTGAGGCGTTGTTTGAAATTTCTTCTATCAGCTTTTTGGATTCTTCGGATGTAGCCAAGGTGATTGCAAGACCTTTAGATTTTATTTTCTTAATATTATCGATTTTTGGTTTTGGAGCTCGTAATTCTGTAAAAAGGATATTTATAGATCTGACTCTATGTCTGATGCTTGTTCCGCTGGATAAAAGAGAAGAGAAGTGGTACTGCTTTGGGGTAAGCAGACAGGAGAAAAAATGGTAGTGGGACCCTATTGCGGATAGGCCAGATTGTTAGACGATGATGGGCTCACTTCTTAATATGTAATGGAAAGACCTGTCTGTGATGATTGATCTTGATTTAAGGTAAGAGGATCTGCCTGTGTTGATTCATCTTGGTATGTAGAACAGATGGCTTGGTAATCTTGAAATGTCGAGAAGAGTTTTTAAATTGCTGTTCTATTAACCCTTCAACCGGCTGGAACGTAGAAAGTCACTCTCCGATGACTATTCTAAAACCGGCTCCATCGCAGAAAGTCCTTCTTTGATAGTTACTCTAAAACCGGCTCCGGCGTAGAAAGTTGCTCACTGTTTCTTGCCCGAAAACAGGCTCCGACGTAGAAAATTGCTACTGCTTTAACCCTCGCTCATAATAGGCAAAGAGGGTCAGCCAATTCTCAAGGTCGTTTTGTGGTTGTCACTGGTAATTAGAATTTGGATGGTCATTATTGGGGTAATAAGCTTTTGAGGGAGAGGAATAACGTTATTCCTGAGAACCAGAAGTATATCAGGATCGCTTGGCGATGGTGAACAAGAAATGCATCAAGGATTTAAATATTTAGATTTTTCACTGCGAATTTAATATCGAGCACAAAACTAGAAGAATTGTAAAATTGGCATAAATTTTCGTGAAACCAGGGAACTCTCATGTTTACAGTGACAAATAACAATTAATTGTTACTGGTTCATATGGCTTCAAAACTTGCTTGATGAAATATAAAAAGTACATGAAGACTTTTAAAATTGCTTTTATTAAAATGCAATAAAAACTAATTTTTTTTTCTATTTGCAAGTTTTTAAATTTTCTTTTGTCTAAATAATAAAAGCGCGGCAAATATTAATATAAATAAAAGTCATTGTATGCATGTTCCACATCTCCTCCTAAACCACTTGATCGATTTTAACGAAACTTTGAAATCTTATTATTTAAGTCAAGAGAAAGATTACTGTCAACTTTTCAAAGAGCAAAAGTTGCTGAAACATCCAGTTAATTAATAATTGACTCAAATTTCGCCATTTTACCGCATTAGCTTCTGAGAAACTTATCCCCCACGAGATATATTTTTATACTATCCTAAAATTAAAAGTTTCTACCTTTTCAATGATACCAACTTTGTGCCAGTTTTCCTTTAGATTTTATTCATTTTTAAATTTAATTAAAAAATAATTGTATAGTTGCAGACCATTTTGAAATTAGCAAATTTATAGATACTTCGCTGCTGGGAAAAGGTGTGACTTCGAACTACTAAACCTTTATTTTTTAACCAAAAAAAATTAAAAATTAACCAATATTTTATCATTTTTCGGCGATATCTTTCCAGAATATGAAGTCACAAAAATATTTACGCTCAATTTTAAAGTTTAATCTTACCTTTTTAGTAACACAAATTTCATTTGTGTTTCATTTATTTTTTTCACTTTTTCAAAAAATTGTCAAGATTAATTATTTACACACAGTTTGTAATAATATATTCATGTGTGTGTGGGGATTATTGGAAGCGTACAGTAGGGTGGATCGAAAAGTATAGGAAAAAAAAAATTTTGAAATTATTTTTGGCATGGGGCGGGAAAGTTGTGTCTTAGGTATATTAGTTTACATATATTTTTTTATTGAAATCCATTCATATCTTCCAGTGCCCCAAATGCCCCAAAAATAATTAAAAATGACATTTTTTGGGGGAAATTTATAAAAAAATATTTTCAAAATTTCCTTTAGCGCCGAGTAAGAAAGTTTTGTTTTGGGTATATTAGTTTGCGTTTTTTTATTATTATTAAAGTTCATTCATATCTTCTGGTGGCCCGAAAGCCCCCTAAAAAGTTAAAAATTGACATTTTTACAAATATCTATTAAAAATTGTGAATTAATGAAAAATATTTGAAAAATTGGCAGATTATTCAAGTATTAAAGTATAAACTTATAAATAATTATAATTTTATAATAATACATGAAGTATATAAATTTAATAGTCAAAGCAATAAATCACAAAACTTATAACAAGTGAACTTAATCATAGATTTTTTAATTCTATCAATTTGAAGATTTACATATTTCTAAAGGATGTAATCCTTTTTGGTATTATAATGCTTTATAAGACTTCTTGATTGTATCCTATTCAATATGAAGCCGTGTCTCTTCTCTTCTCCATATACACTTTCCGACGCTTCAAGCACTATGAGAAAACACTTTTCTACAGCTTGGGTATGGCATGGATATTTTGACCATTCCTCCGTCTAACTTTTACCATGTTCTCTATTTATTTAAATGGCACATTCATCAAAAGAGGTGGTTCAAATGTCCAACTCGTTGCCAGTTAATAAGTGCAAAAAAATCCTTTGCTTTAAAGTCTATTTTTGGTACTTGAAAAATTCTTATTCTGATGATCCTCTGTTTTCATTTCTAGCACAAATTAGTTTTCGTAGTGCTAAAGACCTTATATTCTCTCTGTTATCTGTGAGAATTGACAATAGCAAATTTTCAGGATGACAAAAGAAGCTATTTCGTTGAATAAAAGTGTGTACTATATTTCTTAAATTGGGTTCCAAATATCTAAAAAATGAGATAAGTCTCCAAATATGCAGCGCTCCTTCTGTTATGGAGGGATTTGTCTTGACTTGGAACCATACAGGTTGCATATAACTTCATAATATATGTTGCAAGAATAATAAGATTGTCAAGTGGCTTTTCTGTGACCACATACAACCTTAAAATTCTACCTGCAATTGTTAGCCACCTTGAGTGAACAACTGGACCAGGCTTTCTTAATGCCATGTCAGAATAACATTCACCGCGTGATATCGCTAGGCAAATATTATATAGATATTGCTGATCATTTCTGAGAACCATTCTATCTATATTATGTGGCATATTCTCCACATTTATTGAAGAAAAAGGAACTACAGGTAGCTCCTCGTAGGTTTTGATTGCTTTACCAAGTGGTCGACAAAATTCATTAGGACCAGCTGTTGCCCATCCAAAGAATTTAGTAGATGACGGAGGGGTAACTCATTTGTTTGATGTAAAAAAATTCACCATTGTAATGGTCTTTTGAGTCCAGTTCCATCAAGAGAATAATACCTCCCTTGTGCCCAGTATTAACATTTGTTCCATCGCATCCAATTACTGCTATCCCATTTAATCGGATATTATGTGTTCCAAAAAATTGAGTATTGCTTCTTTTATGGCTTTAGCTTCTCCTGTTGCAGCAGTAACATGTCAGCTCAAGTATCTCCATCGATCGAGCATGAGCAGCATCAGTTTTAACCATTTTACGTTTTATTCTTTTATCTTCCATCTGCTTTCTTTTTCTCTTTTTTTCAGTAGCAATTACTTCCACTTCTCCAATAACCATTTTCCTTTCTAATATTCGATCTTTTATAAACAATCGCTCAGCAAGTGGAAGGTTCATATCTTTTTGAAATTTACATGTATCGAAATTTGTACACTTACAAAATGTGATATCGAACAAACACGATATTTTTTCAGTACGATAATTTTCAAATTTTTGTTGGTATTTTTTATCATTCCTTCGCCCTCTCCTATACGTTTCTCCTTGTAAAATCGTTTCTTTCACACATTTTAAATTTTTGATTTTTAATACGAAATTTGCATAAAAACGTTTTTTGCAAATATTTAAGCGTTTTGGGGCACCGGAAGATATTAAACAAAGTTGAAAAAATTTTGCATATATGCTAGTACACTTAAAAGGCGACTTTTGCACCCTATGCCGATTATTTTATCCGCACTTTGAATTTTCGATCCACCCTAGCGCACAGCCTCAAGGGGCTTTAATCTTTCAATTCAAACTGCAATATAAGTGTTTAGTGGCATGATATAATTGTTTGCACCTAATTAGACAATTTTACGGACATTTAATTAAAAAAAGGACAGGAGAATAAGCTTTTTCTAAAAAAATTTGGATATGTTCTTGCATTAATTATTTGGAAAAGAGTCGAGTTCGCATATTCGTATTTGTGACTTATTAATATCATCAGTTTCATGCAAATAAGTGACATATATATATACATATAATAACTATATATGCTTTCACATATATATATATATATATATACATATATATATATATATATATATATATATATATATATATATATATATATATATATATATATATATATATATATATATATATATATATATATATATATATATATATATATTAATCATAATCAATTGTTTATAAATGAATTTAAGGAATGAGGTCACATCTCTGATGTGAAAGATAATGTCGGGCTGGGAAAAGAGCAAGTAGGTCTTGGTACGATTATTATACGAATCGCAGTGATGGTACTGGCATCACAATTTTAATAGATTTATTATTATTATTATTATTATTATTTATTTATTTATTTTCTTTTTATAGTAAGCTTGAAGTTTGGCAGGTCTGATCTTTCTGGCGTTCACTTGGTCCAGTGTAACAGTGTTGGACCAGCCTTGGCAGGAATCATAAACTTCTCCTTGGGGGCAATCAACATTACCGTTCATTTAATGACCTCGGGGATATTTTGAATTTCCTGAAAGATTTTATTTATTTCAGACTCCATGCATCGAGACTCATTGCGAGATTGCATGCCTTCATGCATTCCTCCCATTTCGAGGGAAGGGAAGGTAACACTTGCAGGTGGTGGAGCTTCTGACTAACATTTGGGATGGGGTGATTAATTATTCTTTCGCCTGACGGTGTGAGGGTAGTGTGGGGTTTGTTTACGTTTTCGTCTGACGGGGTGGGGGAGGTGCGGGCGCCTGTTAACGTGGGATTATTTACATTTTTGTTATCATTTCTTGTTGCAGCTGCAAAGGATTTGCCTGTTTTTTAATGTAAAATAACAAGAATACATACGAAGATCTGTTGCCAGAATTTATTAATAGAATTCTAGAAGAACACTTAAAGAAATGTTTTAAAGAAGACAATTCACAGAGTAGATGAAAATTTTTTTTATCAGGAACAACTATTGATGTAATTTATTTTTATGCTTTTTAATTATGAAAAATTATCTATTTTTGTCCCAAAACTTTTATTAAAACCTTTATTTTAAACCTTACATATGGAGAAAATTAGCTATCGGCAATTTCTAAAAATCTTACGATCCAATTGATATTCTCATTTTAATTAAAAAACGTTTAAGACGATAAAAGAATTTTGTGCATTACAGTATTTTACATAAAAGTATTTTTAAAATATTAGACATGAAAGTATTTTACTCCCGAGCAACGCTGGGCATATCAGCTAGTATCTTAATATAAATAAAACTAATTGTGGGTATTTATGTAGATATGTATATCTTCTAAGCCACTGTACCTATTAGAGCCAAATTTTTCAAACTTACAATTTAAAACAAGAGGAACATTATTGTCAGCATTTCGATGTCCAAAAGTTAATTAAACTGTCAGTTTATTTGAAATTAACCGAAATCGTTTTTCTGCAGTAACTTCGAGGCAATTTAACTCCCAAAAATTATTTTATACCATCTTAAACTACAAAGTTTTACCTTTTCAATGAAACTAATTCTAGGTGTGTAATTTTTCCCCCGACCCTTATTATTTTTTAAATTTAATAACTTGATTACATGTAAATGATTTTGAAATGAAGCAAATTTATAGATACTTCGTTGCCAGGCACTGGCGGGACTTTGAACTAATCTTACTTTATATCTGTTTATTTTTGTAAATATTTAATATAAGAAGTGAAATATCATAGTCAACTTTTCAAAGAACAGAAGTTTTTTAAAACTTTAATTAATTAAAAATTAAAAAAGATTTTGCGTTTTTCCGCGATATCTTTCGAAAATATCTCACAATAACTATTTTAATACAATGGACGAGTTTTCTGGTTTGTTTACGTGCCTATAATACGTATTTTCGGTGTAATGCTAAGTCAACGGATCTTCAAAGCAGATAAAGTCAAGGTTTTTACTGTTTGTAAGCAAACCATAAAACTCGACCATATTAAAGTTCTAAGAACAATATTTCCAATGACGCAAGATTCATTTCCTTTCAATTTGTTGCTCTCATTTCAAATTTTTTTAAAAAATTACATTGTGTATAAAATTTACAATTTGTAAAAACACTTTTTTATTGTTGAAGAACAAAAATACAAACGAAGAGCTATTGCGAGAACACATTCACAGAATTCTGGAAGAACACTGAGCAAAAGTTAAAAGCAGAAGATTCATAATTTATATCAGAAACAACTATTGATCTGGTTTATTTTAATACTTTTTAAAAGTGAAAAATTAACTATTTAATTAATTGTCCAAAAATATTCGTCAAACTATTTATTATACTTTAATATTAATGAACAAAATATGAAAATGGACACGTAAAAACGTTTTATACGATAAAAGAATTTTGTGTATTTTAATTTTCTATTAAAAATATTTTTTGCATTAAAATCATTACACTTAAATGTACTTTAATCCAGAGCATTATAGCTAGTTTCTTTATAAAGGTAAATTTAACTGGTGCCCACTCGTGTAGAATTTCGTTTTAATTATTTTAAAAGTAAATTTGAAAACCTCTGGATAGAATTTTTTAATTCATTTTTTAAATTTTTAGAGTTGATTTTAGTAAAAGCGTTTTTGACCGTTATTATTATTATTTTTTTACTCTTATATATTTGCTCACTTAAGCGCATTTTGATTATAGAAATTTACTTTTATAAGATATTTTCGCTCTTAAATATGTTTTTTCCTTTTTACTGCATTTTATTACAAGCGTTCTTTAACGCTTATCTCATATTTTAATTTAATTCTTTTTTTGTCTTTCTCCTCGGATCCGAGAAAAAAAAATCTTTTCTTATATATATTTTTTCCAAATCCACCTTCATGCATGAAAGTTACTACCTAGCAGGTAACGCAGTTTTGTATATATGCAAATAATATAGCTCTTAAAAATAGTAAAGAAGTTAAATATAATTAAATGCATTCTGGAAGAATTTCTAAACATAATGCAATTTCTGAAATAATAAATATAACACATACATTATTGCATAGAATTGTTGTTTATTTTTTACTAAAAATCGTTTACAAGGAATCAATGGTTATTAAAAGTAATTAATATTTAGAAATAGTTTGCACACATTCTTTGAAAACTGAAAAAAATAAATAGAACTATTTATAACATACATGTAAAATTTTACATGTAAGGCAATAGGATAATTTTAAAAAAAATGTGTATGGTAAATCTGAAAACATGGAGCAGCGCATAAACCAACATTGCAAACTTCACATTCAAACCGTGTGCATAAATTCAGTATTTAAAATATAAATGTGACACTGTGGAAAACTTTTAGAGCATTCAACCACTGAACAGGAGGAGAATTACCATGTAGATGCCACCAGATGAGAAGATTTCGAATCTTTTATCTTTAAATAATTTTATTATCAATTTATTTTTTTTTATTAATTAAATCTTCGAATAATTTTATAATCAATTAATCAAATCTTTGAATAATTTTATAGAATTCAATGAAGACTGAACATGCTAAATACACAGGCATACATATAAATAAAATTCATAATATAAATTGCAGTTCGACTATTACTGTTCGAAGATTCAAGCTTGAAAAAGATCAATTTGTGGAAAACCCCTCATCGTTTTACTTCTCTTAGAGGAAGCATAAATTCTGCTCACTGTAGTGATGATATCTTTTTAAATCTTAATGATATTTGACTGGATTGTTATACATATGTTTTCCTAGAAATCCGGCTTTGATGTTATGAAAGAAAAATTACGCATGTCTCGCGCATGCGCAGTAAAATTTAATTTAATACCAATAATCATATTTTCTCTATTATTCAAAATGGTTTTTTTCCAAATTTTTCGTATAATGAAACATAAAACGTGTCGTATATTGTAACAGTAAAGGTGTCGTATAATGTGACAGAAAACGTTTCGTATAATGTAACAGAAAACACGTCGTATAATGTAACAGAAAACTCTGCATGTTATGAAAAAGAACATGCGGGAAAATTTTTATGCGGGGAACATGCGGGAGTTTTTCAGAAAATCTTTATATCTTCTCGATTATTTTTGCTGCGTTCACTTAAATTCATGTAAATATTATGCACATCAATTATTAAACTTGAAGAAAGTTTCATCTAGTTTTAATCTTTCTTTAAAATGGGATGATTCAAAATTTCTTTTGTCTTCGTCCCTTTTTGATGGCTCTCTAATTTAACCTTTAAACTTTCAGGAGAAATTTTAAAAAATGTGAAAATCTGAAAGTGTCCGGAAACATTTGTTCAGATATTAACTAAATATAAAATTGATTTTGCTTGCAATTATTTCCATGATATCATTGTGTACTCATCATCTGAACTAGAACATTGGAAACATCTTAAAATAATCTTTGAAATATGTGAAAAAGAAAACATTAAATTGAAACTATCCAAATGTGTTTTTGCTCAAACTAAAATCAGCATTTTGGGTTAAGAAATTGAACAAGGTAAAGTTTCCTCTAATAATGCTAATTTTGAAACTATTAAAAAGTTACAATCACCCACTAATGTTAAAGAACTTCAAAGGTTCTTAGGTTCTGTAAATGTATACAATAAATTTAATCCTCAATATGCTAAACTTAGATACCATTTAAATCAACTTTTGAAAAAGATGTAAAAATTAACTGGACAAATGAATGTCAGGATGTATTTGACAAACTTAACGAAACCCTAACAACTAAACCAGTTTTAAATTTATATAACCCTGATGTAACTTCTCATGTTTTTGTCGACCCATCACAAAAAAGTGTTGGAGCTGTTCTGAAACAACCTGATGCCTCTAATGTCTTACATCCAATAGCTTATCATTCTAGAACTTTAGGAGACTATGAAAAATATTATGTTATAACTAAGTTAGAATGTCTTGCAATAGTTGATGCTTTAGATAAATTTTGCTATTACCTCCACGGTCAAAATTTGTCATTCCTATTGGTCATGCGGCCGTTGTTTCGCTCAAAAATGTTAAAACCTTAAGGGGTAGGTTATTCCGCTGGTCATTAAAGTTAAGTATGCTTGACTATGAAATTAAATATCAAAAAGGTTCCACTAACATTAAAGCAGATATGTTATCTAGGCATCCAGTTTCTCACCATATTCAACATTTAGTACATTTGCTAGAAATAAATTAAATAAAAACTGAACAAAAAATGATAATCTCTGTGGATCTAAGTACCATGAAGTTAAGTATGTAATAGTAATAAAAAAGAAAAATCGGTTTAAAATCGTTGTTCGATTTTCATTAAGACTTGAATTATTAAATCAAGATCATGAACTATTTCGTCATCCTGGCGTCCAAAAAATGTTAAATTTAATTACCACTCAGTATTATTGGCCTAATATTACCTCTGATATAACAGAATTTGTTAACCATTGCTCTGTTAGTCAACTTAATACAAAACGAAAACAAAAAAGATTTAGCCTGCTCCAACAAGTACTTCCTTCTAGTACACCTTTCGAATGTATTTTTGTAGACACTGTTGGAGGTTTCAATTATTACAATTCAAAAAAAATTCTTCATATTGTGATTGACCATACAGCAAGGCATGTTTGGGCTTTTGATTCCCAAAATGAAAATTCGGAAACTTACATTAAAATTCTAAAACAAATTTCCAAATTCAAGTCAATGTAAAATTATTAACTGATAGAAATGGTGCATTTACTTCTTCCAGATTTAAAAAAAATCTTAAGAAATTATAATGTAAAGCCCCTTTTAACAACGGCCTATCACCCACAAACGAATGGTAAAGTTGAACGCGTTAATCAATCATTAGTAACTAGGCTTAAATGTAAAGTTAATTCCTCTTCCATTAAAGTTCCTCGGACCAAATTATTAGAAAGTGTTACTAATGAATATAACTTAACTCCCCATTCAATAACCAAATATCCACCTACATACTTGTTGCTAGGTACGTTACCTTATGATTCCCCTATTAGTTAAAATAGTTATTATGAACCTGTTAATAAAGCTCGTAATTTGGCTTTACAAAGAACAATAGACTATCATAACAATCAAAATAAGATATGATGCACGTTTTGTTGACAGGAAATTTAACCCAGGTGATCATGTTGTTTATGAAGAATTCCATAATCCCAATACTAGAAAATTAAATCCTCCTTTTTCTGGCCCATATGAAATTATTAAACAATGTTGTGAAGTAACTTATGAAATTAATAAACCAAATTCTTTAACAAAACAGCATTCACAAGTTGTGCATATTTCTAAATTAAGATTTTTTTCATCCATCAGATAAACTTAAATTAAGTCATGTATAATCAATTAACTATATGAAGAAAAGCTTGTCTTGCCTTTAAAATTCTGTTCCTTTTGGCAAGAGTCAGCCCGTTCAAAGATCATGTCCCCATGGAGGGCTGAATCTTACAAATTTTTCTTCTTTATTGTTGTTGCCCAAAGAACAAAACGATGATGATAAATGAAACAAGACGTACTGTTTAAAAACAGTGTTTAACAATAATGTGTTCTGTTTTGTGCATTCTCTCTCTCTCTGGGAGATTGCATGAAACAGATCACAAAGACCTTGTCCCTCTTTTGCCCAGACTTGGTGATACTCCCAGTTGCTTAGGTAACATAATCAAGATTAAAAATACTGTTGTCACTGATGCTAAACTCAACAAAATGTCACTGATATCACATTAGTATATTTATATTTTTCTATTTGAAACATATTTTTATCTTTGTTTACAAACATAATTTTGCATAATTTTCATACTATTTTATATGCACGTACACTTGGATATTTACATTTAAATTATTTTTCATATAAACAAATCAGTAGTTCAATTTACAACAGAAACAACCTTTATTTGAAGAACTTTTCATCGCGTGAATGGAACTTTTTTACAGTCAACTAGCTACTGTTTATTAGAGCACTCATGGGAACATGATAAATAATACAAAAATTTGTATACATATTATTGAAATAATTTTTATATTTAAATGAGCATTTTCTATGTTTTTATAAATATCCTTGCATTTTTTTTGGTTGTACTCACTGAAGTGCATTTGAAAGATGTGGATATCTTATTGAACATTTAGTAGTAATATTATTAATTTCAAACCATGAGGAACAATTAAAGCAATATATCAAAATTTCAATAGCTATTTATAACTGGCCCAACTTCACAGGTTTTGCGATAGCAAGGACCCTGCTGTCTTATGACTTTTGCGGAGGGAGGAAATTGTGATATTTTAATTTTTTAACTTAACATTTTTGAATCATTTTTAACGACACTTCATTTTCATTACATCTACTTCCATCGTAATCAGAGCACTACAACTTTCTTTTCGAGTCACGAGTTTTTTCCGGGGAAATTCTCTTCTCTAGATACTTAGACTTTCTGCGCATTCCTATCTGCCTTTTTTTTACTCCAACATGAAAACTAATAACAATGTCGCGCTGCTTCGCTCGTTACCTTTTTTAAGCCTGGTCATGTATACTCGTACAATACGATTATTTTAACTATTGCAAGTAGCATACTATTGTCTATGATGGAATAAATGAAGATTTAACAACTGTTGTCTTTTCATTAACAACATGGATTACTTCACTTTTAAAACCTGATCTTTCATATATATATATGTGATATCTTAATTTTTTAACTTTCCTAAATAATCTTAACGACACCTCATTTTAAATACTTCTACTTTCATCATAATAAACGCACTAAAACTTTCTTTTCAAGTCACGAGTTTCTAAAGCGAAAATCCCCTTTTCTGGAAACTTCAGTGTTCTGCGCATTCATATCTGTCCTTTTTCACGCCAGCATGTAAGCTTTCAACAACAACGCGACGCTCAGGCGTAACCTTCTGAATACTGGTCATGGAGCTACGTAAAAATTGAATCCTTTACCTATGAAGAAATAACATAATATCCTCAATGCCTGAAATAAAGAAGATTTAAGCCAAATATTGTCTCTTCCATGACCAAAATGGACTACATTTCACCTTAGTAAAGCCTGATCTTATATTGAGTCGACAGGATCTCTTTTGTTTCGTGGAGACCCCGTACATGGGTTTCGGAGCCGCCATTCAGCTCAACAGCGAAGTCGTCGTTCACGCTCGAATGGCGCCATTACGCGCATAGGAATACCCGCAAAAAATGCCGTCACTCAAAATCTCTACTCATCGATCTTCATGCTTCTTCAAATTTTATCGTTAATGCTTTCTTCATTCAAGCAATTTTGAAGCATTTATTTAATCGTCAAAAAACTATTTACAAGGGTGCCATCACAAAAGTTCTATTCTTCGAGTGTGCTCTTTCAAATTTGTGTTCTACAGTGATTTCCATAGTGCCGCCTTCTTTTCAATCATCGTGTTCATCTTTATGTGTTCTCCGATCTTTAAAATGTGCAAGAATTCAAAATGTGTTGTGCACCGTCGGTGTTTGCATTTTCTAAATTTTGATCTGCGAGTAATGCGAAAAAAATCACCAGCTGGGGGGGGGGGGAATAAATAAAAGAGATCATGATCTTTCCTCATTTTATTTTTCTGCTCCTATATTTTTATTCTGAAAAGTGAAATTGCTTTGACATAATAATTCTTAAAAAGTATTTGAATTATTAGTTTTGTTTTGGTTGTGACATTAAATATAATACTGATCAGTATATTTTTGTTAAATTATGAAATATGTTCTCTTGAAATAATAATCTGAAAATATTTAGTATCATTTTATTTTTTGAATGTGTTGTTTATTCTGTATGCATAATTATTTCTGAATTTTAGTATTTGCATTTTCATGAAATTAAACTGAAAATTAGGATTACTATTATTCTATGTATTTAATTGCAGTATTAAAGTAAATAGGTTAACATGAACGTATTTTAAAATTCCCTTAAATTTAAAATTGTTTTCTCTAAGTTGTGTTAAATTTTTCCTGCATGAATTTAAGATCTGGTAAAATAGTTAAAATGAGTGAAAAAACAAATGATAAACCAAATGAATCTGGTATTGTAATGCTGGCTACTAATTCTATCAATATCATTCCTTTTGACCCGAACAACTCTATGAATGTAAATACTTGGCTTAAATACTTTAATGATAAATGTCAAGGGTATAACTTAGATGATAAATGGAAATTGAACAATATAACAGCATATTTAAAAAACAGTTCCTTAACTGAATATGCAAATTCCTACGATACATTTAAAACTTGGGAGGAATTCGTTTCCTTTTTAACTGAAATATACATCTCCCCTAACCTAGTCAATTTGAGTGATTTCACTTTGAAATCATTCAAAGGAGGCAATGACATAACTCTATACTTCCTAGAAAAATTAAAAATAGGCAGACAATTAATTTATCTACGATTCTTGAGGGACTTTCGGATGGCTTGCGAGTTAATTTAAGACAACTTCTTGCTATAAATTCCCCTAACAATTCCACAGAATGGCTCATAAAGGCCACAAAATTGATCAAAATTCAAAAATCGGTTGTAAATCAAATTAACCCTAGCCATTCTGCAACCCAAAATTTAAAAACAAACTCTGTTAATGGTAACCAATGACAGCCAAGAAATTTTAGGCCCCATAACTTTACACCCAGACAAATAACTTTCAACCAAATTCTCCTCCCAGGCAAAATTTCAGACAAAATAACTATTACCAAACTCCTCCCCCTAGGGAAACTTTCAGACCTTTTAGTAATGCTAACACCCATTTTCAAGACAAATTGCCACATTCACCATGCTGGCTTTGTACAAAACAAGGCATTGCCAATGCTTATCATTGGGTACAAACTTGCCCATTTGCATTTTCTGCAGGACAATTACCACCTCCTAATCCTGCTCCACCTACCTTTGACCCTCCTAAGGAGGAAAATCAACAATGACAATTACTTACAGTATCCGGATGCTACAAAAGAAACCCGTTGCCATGTGTTTTAGTTCATTCTCTCAACTAAAACAATTCAACTATCTCTTTAATCCCACGTGATTTAGTGACAAAAAACAATTTAAAAATGACAAATGCTCAGATAAAATTGTACAGCAAACCCGGGGTACAATTAACCTTACCAAAACATGTACATATTCATTAAAAATTGGTACCAAATTCAAAAATGTGACTATGTATGTTCTAGATCATACTTTACCTTATATAATCCTAGGAATGCCAGAATTGGCAAAATATGACATAACTATAGACTGCAGTAAACAAAAAATTTGTCAAAATGGAAAAAAACTTAAATAAAAGTCATTCAAATGATAAAAACAAACAAAACATTTCTTTACATATTTCTGAATGTAAACAAATAAATTCCCATTGTTCTCAGACCTCTGAAGATCAGGTTCACCCTCCTCAGTCTGTCTCAGAGAATAAATGTGAGTTAAGAAAAAAGTAAAAGATATAATTAAAAATTTTGATTCAGTTTTTTCAAAGGACAAGTATGGTGTTGGTGCATTGAGAGTTGAACCACAGAGAATTGTGTTCAATTCTGACTTACCAGTTAGACTGAGACCTTATCGTATTTCTCCTGTTGAGGAACAAGAAATAAAGAGTCAGGTTGAGAAATTGTTGCAAGCTGGTTTAATTAAAGAAAGTAATAGTCCCTATTCATCATCTGTAACTTTAGCTTTTAAACGCGATGAGGGTAAAAAGAATCGGTTATGCATAGATTTCAGAAAACTAAATGCTCTATGCAAATCAGACTCTGAACCCTTACCCCTCATGGATAGTCTACTAGACAAATTATCAAAAGCCAAAATTTTTTCCTCTTTGCATTTGGCTTCTGGGTATTGGCATGTGCCCATTCATCCCAAAGATACTGAAAAACTAGCTTTCTTCACAAATTTTTCCTTATATGACTGGTGCAGATTATCATTTGGCATTAAAGTAGCTCCCGCAATTTTTAATAGATTAATTCGAGGAATATTAACTAAATATAAAATTGATTTTGCTTGCAATTATTTCGATGATATCATTGTGTACGCTTCATCTCAACTAGAACATTGGAAACATCTTAAAAAATTTTTGAAATATGTGAAAACGAAAACATTAAATTGAAACGATCCAAATGTGTTTTCGCCCAAACGGAAATAAGCTTTTTGGGTTATGAAATTAAACAAGGTAAAGTTCACCCTAATAATGCTAATATTGAAACTATCAAAAAATTGCAACCCCTCATTAATGTTAAAGAACTTCAAAGGTTCTTAGGTTCTGTAAATGTTTGCAATAAATTTAATCCTCAAGATGCTGGACTTAGATACCCTTTAAATCAATTTTTGAAAAAGATGTAAAATTTAACTAGACAAATGAATGTCAGGATGCATTTGACAAACTTAACGAAACCATAATGACTAAACCAGTTTTAAATTTATATAAACCTGATGTGACTTGTCATGTTTTTGTCGATGCATCACAAGAAAGTGTTGGAGCTGTTTTGAAACAACCTGACGCCTATGATGTTTTACATCGAATAGCTTATCATCTAGAACTTTAAGAGACTATGAAAAAAATTATGCTATAAATGAGTTAGAATGTCTTGCATTAGTTAAGGCTTTGGATAATTTTTACTATTAATTCCTCGGCCAAAAATTTGTCATTCATACTGAACATGCGGGTCTTGTATGGCTCAAAAATGTTAAAAACTTAAGAGGTAGGTTATTCCGCTGGTCATTAAAGTTAAGTATGTTTGACTATGAAATTAAATATCAAAAAGGTTGCACTAACATTGAAGCAGATATGTTATCTAGGCATCCAGTTTCTCACTATCTTCAACATTAAGTACATTTGTTAGATATAAATGAAATAAAAACTCAACAAAAAATAATAATCTGTTTGGACCTAAGTACCATGAAGTTAAAGATGTAATAGTAATAAAAAAGAGAGATTAGTACAAAATAGTTGAGCCATTTTCATTAAGAGTTAAATTGTTAAATCAAGCTCATGAACAATTTGGTCATCCTGGTGTTCAAAAAATGTTAAATTTAATTACTCCTCAGTATTATTGGCCTAATATTACCTCTGATATAACTGAATTTGTTAAACATTGCTCTGTTTGTCAAAACAAATAGCGAAACAAAAAAGATTTAGCCTGCTCCAACAAGTACCTCCTACTAGTATACCTTTCAAATGTATTTCTGTAGATACTGTTGGAGGTTTCAATTATTACAACTCAGCAAAAAAATTTCTTCATATTGTGATTAACTGTGCAACAAGACATTTTTGGGCTTTTCCTTTAAAAAATGAAAACTGTGAAACTTACATTTATATTCAAAAACAAATTTTACAAATTCAATCCCTGTAAAATTATTTTAACTGATAGAAATGGTGCATTTACTTCTTCTAGATTTAAAAAATTCCTAAGAAATTATAATGTTAAACATCTTTTAACCACGGCCCATCACCCACAACTGAATGGCAAAGCTGAACGTGTTAATCAATCATTAGTAACTAGGCTTAAATGTAAAATTAATTCCACTTCCACTAAAGTTCCTTGGACTAAGTTATTAGATAGTGTTACTAATGAGTATAAGTTAACTCGCCATTCAATAAAAATATCCACCTGCCTACTTGTTGCTTGGTACATTACCTTATGATTTCCCTATTGGTCAAAATAGTGCTACTAAAATGGCGGCGAGCAGGTGGTTGTGCGTTGTTTGAGCTCTCATGCAGGATCCTGGATTTAGTGAATTCCCCGGAGGTGGACCCTTTTAAGTGGGGTGGAGTCTTTCCCCCACTATCCCTCAACAGAGGGGTAAGTTGAATTTTCAATTTTGGGTGTTTTATCCCCTCTGGGGACTCTAATTATGGATCCTCCTGGCTCTGTACGCCCACCTGTCTCGCTGTGTTGATTTTAACAGTGCAAATGCATCGAGTGTTACTATAATTCAAAGTATTGCTTTTAGTATTGTATTTATTGAATCAGTGCTGGTTATTGATTGTGTATAGTGGGATTCTATTGTGATTTTATCATTGTTCTTCATGTGCTTCTTGTAATGGCGGCGAAGGTGAAACGCCCCTTCGCCATGTTGTTTTTACTGTTGCTTCTGGGTCATGTGATTTTGTCGTCGGAGTTTTCTTTCGCGTGTGTAATTGTACTTTTAATTGCTTTTCATATGGGTCTGATTGTTGTGCTGGGGAGTATTAGGGATTCTGGTTCTTGGCAACAAGTTCCGGTAGCCCTCTGGGGGGTCTAGGACCCTTTTTTGGTAGTAAAGGACCTAACACCCGATGGTGCCAACATTGTTGACGATGTTGCGCTGTCGGTGTCGTTGTTTTGTCTGCTTGATTGATTGACGGGGTGTTTGTTTTGCTTGGTTGTTTGAGTTTTAGCCTAGTTTCGGTTGCGGTTGCATGTTTGTTTTTGGGTTGTGTATTAAAATTGATTGTTTGCTTGATGGAAATGGGAGTGGTTACTTATGTAGGGTGTGAATGACGTTGTTGTAGTGATGTATACTTTGATTGTTTGTTTGATGAGTGTTTGCCTTGTTTGATTGATTGAGTTTTAGCACAGTTTTGGTTACAGTTAAAAGTTACTTTTGGTTTGGTGCACGGTACTTGATTGATTGTTTGATGTTGTTTTGGGGTGTATAAGGGATTTTTGTTTTTGGTAACAAGTTCCGGTAGTCCTATGGGGGGTCTAGGACCCTTCTTTGGTAAATAAGGACCTAACACCCGATGGTGCAAACATCGTCGCCGATGTTGCATCGTCGGTGTCGTTGTTTTGTCTGCTTGATTGATTGAAGGGGTGTTTGTTTTGCTTGGTTGTTTGAGTTTTTGCCCAGTTTCGGTTGCGGTTGCATGTTTGTATTTGGGTTGTGGATTAAAATTGATTGTTTGATTGTTGGAGCAGGGAGTGGTTACTTTTGAAGTGTGGGCATGTCGTTGTTGTAGTGTTGTATAATTTGATTGTTTGCTTGATGGGTGTTTGCATGCTTGCTTGATTGAGTTATTGCACAGTTTTGGTTACAGTTAACAGTTCTTTTGGTTGATGCAAGGTAATTGATTGATTGTTTGATGTTTGTGTGACTGGTTTCCTTGCCTGTTGTTTGCTAGTGTTGCGGCGATGTTTCGGACGATGGGTCCCAACTTTTTGGTTACTCCCTTTTTTTGGGTTTTTTGTTTTTTCCTTGGGGCCCATCGTCTGAGGTGCATACTTGGCTATCCCCCTGGGAGGCATCTCTTTAGGGGTTTTTTTGGGGTTCCAGGACGAATTTTTCGATAGTGAAGACCCGGAGGCGGTGACTTCCGTATGGTGCCTTGTTGCCTTGGCAGTTGTCGCTGTCCTTCGGGTCTCTGGTTTTTTTCTTTTCTTGTGTTCTGTTATTTTGGAGTTTTGTTTGAGTCCTGGGGCTGTTTTGGGTTATTTTGTTTAATTCCGTCCTGTTGCGGTTTGGCTCGGGGCGGTGTCTGGGGCCCTGTCAAAACCAAGGAAGAGGAAGCCTGGTGTGCCTGCCTTCAATGGCAAGCATCTCTTGCCACTGTTGGGAACCCCCGGGGAAACCCGGGCCCTTCGGCAGAGCGGAGATGTCGGTGCACTGGGTGGATCCTTTCGGAGTAGCGCGGGGTTCCTGGTACCTGTTTTGCGCCCTTGCTCATAGAAGGGGCGACGTCTGGCACTGCGGTCTGGGTTAGAGTAGACCCCTTCGAGAAATCCTCCCGGGTCGAATCCGTGCCGCGCGCAAGTACGGTCCGGAGGAGGCCCTGGACCAGTGCTCGGGGAAGGCACGTTGGGGCGCTCTAGTCTGGCGAAGGGCCCTGTCAGTTTCCCTGTAGACTCTAGGGGCCCGTTTGTTTCATACGGGTCCAGAGGAATGGGGCGGTTTCTGGCTTCATCTTCCGTAAAAAGAAGAGCAACCCATTCCCTATTTTTGTAATCATGGCCACAAGTAAGGATTTTAAGAGTGGCGCTTTGCATTCTGAATCTTTACTTGGCCTGGCGACTTCGGGGGTTAAATCTAAGACCAGTAAGTCAAAATCTAAATTGGATAAAATGAGATATGGGAGTTTGGAGGATTTTAACCCACTCAGCGCCAAACCCGAAATATCTCGCGAACTTTTTTTCATCTCAAGCGGCAGTCTACGAGATAACTCGCAAAGTTTTCTGCATCTCTAGCGGCAAGCCGGGGTATTCTCGGGCTATTGGAATTTCCTTTCCCCCAGGACCACATACATACGAGTAATTGGAGGGTTGGCCTGTTCATTGTAAACCGTCCATTGTGTTTGTCACCCCGCAGTTGGAAGAAGAGGGATTTTGAGTCTGTGTGGGTTTTTTTATTTCTGTGCAGGAAGGAACGTTTTTCTTATAGCTTATCGGAATTATCTGCTAATTCTTTGAAATAGTAATATGGCGGGAGATAACGTGAGGATGGGTACTATATTTTTTCAACAGCTATGTTACTGTTTTATGAAGTATAAAATGGTGATGTACAGACTAGTTATTTTCGAGACTCCGCTACAGAAATACAGAAATAAAAATTTAAAACTGCCTTCTCTGACAAAAATATGTTCAGTTTCCTAGATTATTACCCGTTTTTATTTCTAAAGCAGGTTTTAGAACTATTTATCATGACGGAATTTTACTATTAGAATTTTACAGAATTATTAGGTACTTTCCCGTTAAAGCCATACCATGTTTTTAACAACGAGAAACTGCGCCTCTCGTACTTTTAACGTTGCATTATAATTAAGATTTAAATCAGAAAAATTAGAAATTAAAATATAACGTGGATTTATTATATAAATATTACTTAGGGGCTGTCCATAAATGATGTCACACTTTTTTTTCAATATTTTTGACCCCCCCCCCTTTGTCACAAAGTGTCACACTTCACCATACCCCCTCCCTTCCCCTTGTCACATGTCAAACTATATTACATAAATATAAACTTGCAGTTCAGAAACAAAGCACTACGTTATAGATCATATTTCAAATTTTATTTTTAAACTTTAACTATGTGTTTTAATGCCATTTATGAGCATAACAATAATAATGATTATATGTGTACTTATTTTGTATGAAATAAGATTAAGGTTTACAACAAAAAACCTAATTAATATACAGTAGTAATAAAATATTAATATAAAAGAACAATTGTAAACAGTAGTATTTTGGAATTTGATATATTTTGCAATAAATCTTATATTTACTTTATGAACACAAAATACTCTTAAACAGATTTATTTAAAAAAAACTCGCCTCAATAAGATCAACCTGTTTGTGCCACTACCAGTTCTACCACTCACCCAGGAGGGGCGACGTATCTTTTGTTGGACATTTCAAGGGTGTGACAGGGGGAGGCAGTGGCGGACTGGGTCTGAAAATAACGGTTGCCAGCAGTCAATGGGGGCCCACTCATATCAAAAATGATACTTTTTCTCTATATATATTTGTAAATTTTATTTATTATAAATATAATAAATTTAAATCAATAAATAGACATGATATACTATATAAATTATTACATATTGTTATCCTCTAAAAAGCTGTTATGTATGCTAGTAGTTCTGTGAACAGTAGATCTCGCCCCTCCCCCCACACAAAAATCTTCTCTTCATTTCAATCTTTAAAAGTTTAGCCACTACTCATATTTCCACTAGTATTCAAAGTATTCTCTTGAAATTTTATTACAACATTTCGCTAACATATTGCCATGAATTCTGTACGTTTCGTATAATTTCGCTGAAAAATCTGTATGTTATAAGCAAAAAACTTGTGGAAATTTGGGAATCTTTAAGAAATCCTTTATAGCTTCCTGAATATTCGTACTTTTTTTACACAAATGCATGTAAATATTTCGCTTATCAAGCGAAACCATTGGTGACAGTTGCTACTCATTATCAGCTTTCTGAAAAATGGGGTGAGTCCTAAATCATTTCCTTCATCAATTTCTGGTCAGTCCCCTAAATGTCATCGTGACCGAATCTTCGCTGTAAACTGTGAGTTGATGCATCTTCTTTACATGGTCGAAGTTCTAGGAAAATCCTTTCAGTCTTTCGGGAAATATCTGAAAAAATGTGCAAATTCAAAAGTGTTCACATTGTTCTGTCAACCACCAAACAAAAAGCAGCTCTGTTTGGAGTTAAATGAAAAAAAGATAAAGGGATGCAAAGGTATTTTAATTTCTTTATCTATATATACATATAATTAGGGTTGCCATACGTTCCGTATATGCGGGACTGTCACAGTATTTCACTACTCAGTCACATATTGCTATTTGTCCCGTTTTCTCCTTAAACTCTGCTGGAAAGATACAGAACGTACTATTGCATATTTATAGGTAAGAAACATCGATATTCGCAACACTGAGATTCTATTCAACCAATTTGTATATCTAAGAGATTAATTAGAGAAAAATAATACCAACCAAAACTGCGAGGCAATTATGAAATTGAGTATGCAAGAGAAATGGATGAAGTTTTTTGCAGATATCATGTATATTGATGAGAAATCATGCCTTATAAAGCTCTGCGAAAACGTATTTGCCTTTCAAGGCAACAATGCTATTGTGGAGAGAATATTTTCCCTAATGTGAACTCAGTGGTCGAACGAAAGAAACAGGTTGTCAGCGGAGACAACTGAGGCAATTTTGATTTGTCATTATAATTTAAAAATGATTTGCGTCCAATTTTATAATTATGTGGAAGAAGAAAATGATGTAATTAAGAAAGTAAAATCAACTTTAAAATAAGACTAGGCTAAAAAGGATTACCCTGCATCTTTTTTATTATTCTAAGTGTTCAGTTTATTAGATTGTTTGGGCTTTATTGCTTTTTTATCAGAGTAAAATAAACCATTACCTACCCACTTTTTTCATGCTTTATTTATTTAGCACTTAAACGTCCCGTATCAATACCTGGAAATTATGAAAACCCTAAATATAACGTTATGAAAAATGACATAGTATATATACTTTGCCAAGATTAAAGCATATTCTTCGTAAAAATGAGTGAAATAAATGTTAGAAACCATATAAACAACAATACAAGAATTAGCTCCAAATTGAATAACGAATTTACACATAGAGACCCAGAATTAAAAGCATAAGTAAGTTATTTTACGTTCCACATTTTTATCACCCATCAGGGTTGTTGATTTTTTAAATTTTTTTTTCAAAAAAAATCAATTTATTTTATTTAAATCGGATTTTTTTAAAACTATATATATATATATATATATTTAATATTTGTATATTAGACAATGAGGCATACAGTCATAGAATTATATATATATATTTATCCTTCAGCCTTGCTTCTTCTGTAATCAGTTTGAAGCGGATTTCTTAGATCTGGATATTAAACTTATTGATAATAACTTTTGTATCGATATCTTTGACAAAAGAATGGATTTTAATTTTTGTGTCAACCGACTTTCATATTGGTCTTCTAATATTTCTATTAAGATTTATAGAAACACTATTATCTCTCAATTTTCTCGCATTAGATCTATTTGTTCGAACGAAATTTCAAAATCTAGACAATTAAAGCTTTTGTATGATCAACTTTTAAATAATGGTATTCCCGAGAACTTTGTGCGACGATATCTCAAGCAGTGATTTCAGAGCTACTGACAAAGCCTCTTTCTCTTTCCTCTGTTTGGCAACGGCGATAACTGGTTTGGCGTTCTTTTTCCTCGTGGTCGCGGTAGCGTTTCCCTGGCCATGGTAAGCATATTTCGCTTTATTTTATTATTTTTTATGTTACGGCTGTTTTTTATTCTAGGTATTTTTGTATTCGGATTTTTTGTATTTGTATTCGGATTTTTGTATTTGATTCATTTTAAATCTTCTTAAATGTTTTTATATTTTTATTCAAGAATTCTTCCATTTTCGTTTGTTTTGTGTTTTTAGAGGGGACGACGGCAATTTTTAACGGATTTCGTTTGTCGACAGCAGAAAAAAGCACAAATTAATATCATGAGCGAGCTTCCCTTCCTGACGAGCGGCTCGCTATGATATTTTTCAATTTTTTTGGTTTTTTCTGGTTTTTGTCTATTTAGCCATTTTGTCCTTTTTTTACTGTTTTTGAGTTTTTATTTTGTGTTTATATGTTGGTTTTGATATATATATATATAACAACATACTAGTCATTAAGCTCTACTTTCTTTTTAAAAAATTTATTTCAAACATGTAACAACTATTTAAAAAATATTTGTGAACTAAATATAAAGAATAATATACTTTTAAAATATAAGACAATTTTATTAAGGAAAATTATAAAAATTACATTTCTTGACTATAGATATATTATTGTATGTTAGAATATATAAAATTTTTAGATATAGCTCTACTGGTCAAGCAAATTTTGCACAAGTGAGAAGCAGGCTCTCTTTTACATGAATTGCACCAAAGGACTGAAAATCCTGTTCCCCTCCCCCCTTTTCAAAAATAAGAATTATTCTTCTCTGCCCTTTATTGGACAATAGACTAAGGATGTCTTAGAAATGTTGCAATCTTGCAAGAACTAAATAGCATACTCTTCTCCTCTCCCCTTTTAAGTATTTGGATTAGGGACTTAAGAATAGACTACTTCTTACTGAGCATAAAAAAGAAAAGAAACCAGTAACTAGGTGACAAGTCACTGAAATTTTCTGAAGTAACTTTTTCTAACCTGGACTCAAAAATGCGTTTTTGAACTAAAATTTACACATCAACCATTCTATGCGCTTGTTATTTACAGTAAATAAAGTTTAATATTTATTTAAAAGCAAGAATTTTAAAAAATCCGAATGGAAAAGAAACATAAAAGTGACTATATTTCAAAAATTTCTCAAAATTCAGTATATTACGTTAGACGTAAGCAGCAAACTTCATTAGAAAAGAAATCGCTTTCCCTTTCTGATGGTGTATCTATTTTTTTCGTACAATTATCCCAAAACATGCTATTGATAAATTAGAGCAAAACAACAAAAAACATTAATTAAAAAATTTTTCTAGATAAAATTTTTAAGGCTTCGAGGTGCTTTGAGTCACCATCAGTTGTGTGCCAAATTTCATGACTATAAGTGCGATAGATTTGTCTGGACATCGTGCACACAAACATTGCCTTTTATAATTATAGAACATAGTTTAAATTGTGCTATGTAGATGTTTGTATTTCTTTTGGAACATTTGTATGTATTACTTAATTATCTTGCATTTGAACATTATTGAAATATAAAAACTTTGTTTCCCCAACGCTATTTAGTTTTCTCCAATATTAAAATGAAACTCAATGCATTTTACTATGTTCTTTCTTTGTGAACATGATCCTTTCACAATATTTATTTTATAAAAAAGGAGCACCTCATACTTTGCATTTTATTGTGCTGCTCATTAGAGTTTTATTTAAAATCTTATTTGCTTATGTTCTCAAAAATAAAGATATGGAAAGTACTCTAGTTACATCAATTCAATGAAATATTTTTTTATGATTTATATATTCTTTCTTTAAATATACATTTAAAAATGTTTTAAAATCACTATTTAAAGATACATGAACAATTTTATTTCATTAAAGCAGATTAACTTGATATTTAAAATAAAGTGATTTAAATCGGTGATTTTTTAAAAAAAATCAGTTGATTTAAATCAGTGATTTTAATCAACTGATTTAAATCGCCGCAACCCTGTCACGAATAGAGGTTGTTTTTGGGTGGGGCCTCAAAATAATTTTGCTCCTTGGGCATCATATTGTCAAAATCCGCTACTGGATTCAGCGCCAATAAACTCCAACCGACCAACCTTATATTCAAAGTGGAAATAAAATATTTATTTAAATTCTTCAATGAAACTTTTAAAATTATTGTAGCTATTAAAGAAATTATTTTAACAAAGATATAAAAACATGTCGGCAAAAAACGTGATAAATGAAACATATTTTAGAGTAAAGGAAAATATAAATGCAAGTTACGAAACGCGTTAAATTATCTTAAATACTTTGAATGTAATATTGTGATGCTAAATAGAGATAAGATATTGTGATGCTAAATAGAGATAAAAAGATTATTTTACAACAATAACTTCGAGAACATGGACGTTGAGTATATTTCCTTGAAACATGTAAATATGAAAAATGCCGTTAAGATAATTCTGCAATGAGCTAAGGTACTTATATATCTTATATTTATACCAAAATTTATTAATGTTGAAAATAGTATCTAACGCAAATTATAACGTGCTAATATAACTGAATGCAATACTGATACAAAATACTTTGTGAAATTAGCAGGTAATGCAATATTATACAATCAGACTTCTAATGAATGACAAACTAATAAAACTATTATTATAATTGTATATACAAGACAATGAAGTTGCACACTTTGACTCTAAATATGCAAATATCAAGTAATATAAAAATATGGTACATGAAAAAACTATTACTGCACTGATTATTTTAGATGATACACAAAGAATTATTGTATGACAGTCATTTTGAGTTACTTGATCCATTATTTCATTTTCTTTAAACATATAAGTAAAACAGATTTCCGATATGAACAAGGATATTCAAACACAATGTATCTAATAAATTATTTCATGAATAAGTTAAAAAATTATGAGCACACAAATAAAAATTATGCGTTTTTCCAAAATTTTAAAGAAAAAGAGTTCCGAATTTTTAAAAATTTTCAACTGTGTGGTATTTTTCGAAGCATGGTGTAACGCATAAGGTTACGTTATACTGCGCGCATTGGTACCTCGATTCGTTTCTTACCCGCTGTCCTTCTTCGTTAAACTTCTGACTGCAAACAATGCATATTTTTGTCGGGGCTTTCTTTTTCTGTGTTGGTTGAATGTGAGATGGAAAGTGAAGTCCGGTGAGGCGGTCAGAAGGTGTAGTATTTTGTGAAGAATGTTTCGATTCCCCATATATTTTGGCCAATTCTTCAACAAGCTGAAGGCGGAAGTTCAAATGGGACATGGTGCCCCCTTTCTTTTTGTAGAGGACAAAGGAATTCCACACTGACTGATTTAAAATTTGTCGAAATATTTTTAAGTAATACTTCTTTTGCTGATTTCTTACAGTAGGGTAGTATGACAAACACTGATCA
>BGPR01010834.1:0-50865 GCA_013235015.1 Araneus ventricosus
TTTCATGCTTCTATTACTTAAAACATTTTAAGCAAAATTATTCACCGACAATAGAACGTAATGAGTTAAAATATATTAATCTAGAGTTATATTTATTTAATCAATTCAATATCATTTTTGCCAACGTAATGGCTGAATAGTTAGTTAAAAAACAATAATATTTTAAAAGAATGAACTGTAATTTTTAGTTCTATTAATATCTATATAAAAATCAATACTAAAAACATAAATTTTAAATTAAAATAAAGATTTTTAATTAGTAGAAATATATAATAATTTTTATATTTTAGAATGTAAATACAATTTTGATAGATTAAAATAAATATCTATATTAAAAACAAGAAAAAATAACAATGAAGGAATGCTTAAAATGGATATGAAATTCACAGTATTAAGATCTGAATAATAATATTGATTTCTTTGTAAATTATTCAAATATATCTAATTATTTAAACTTATAACATTTGTAGAAATGACTTTTATAATTAACAACAACTTCCATTCTCGAAATTTGCATAATACTAATATATGAACAATCTCTTCAAAATAGAATTATTATCCAAATGTCGAAAAGTTTTATGCTAATGTAAATATATATATATATATATCAATGTATTTACATGCTGTAGGATTTATTATCGGCAGCTACAATCTTATTTTACAAAGAATTCGATTAAATGTGTGCTTAAGCAGCAAAAGAAAGTTAATGTAGAAATAGAAAATATCTTAAAAAATAATATTAGAATATGTTGCAATAATTATAAAGAATTAATAAAGAATGCGTTTTGGGTTTTTAACCTTTAAATTCAAATGTGCATAGTTTTTGGCTAAACAAATCTTTAGAAATTCAAATAGTGACCAATAGATTAATTGTATTTTGCACAAAGTGAGAAAAGGATTTTTATATAATTTTTTATTATCTCCAATTGATTAAAAGTCCATGAATTGGCGAGATCTTTGAATGCATTCTTTGCGTCGACTTGCTTTTAAAGAATTTATTCTTCAGAAGTTATGAAGATGGCAATCAGTAGCTGAAAAGTCTGTCTGTTGGTCTATGGTGGGTGTTCTAGATACTCCCAACCGAATTCACTTAATTTTAGCAGCATTGGTTGTTTTATGTAAGGGTGAGCATTATCTTGAAGAAGAATAGAAACCTTTCTCTTCGCGAATGCCAGGTACTTGCGCTGCAGCTTCCTAAGTATTTATTCTATATCCTTATAATACTTTTCAACGGTGACTATTTTGCTCGATTTGAGGAAAATGTTACGTACGAGACTACCTGCATACACCCATATATTCACCATGATTATTTGTTACTGCAGTTTGGGTAGTGTTTAAGAGCTTCATTGCATGGATCGATTTCGATATTTGTACGGAATCCATTTTTCGTCACATATTATGGTTTGATTTTTTTTAACTATTCGATGGTTACGTAAAAGATGTGCCGACAAAATCTCCAGATGTCAATTAGGCAGCGGTGGCCTAGTGGTAAGATGCCGGCCTCGGAGTCGAAGGTTTCCAGGTTGGAAACCCGATTCCACTGAAGATCTGTCGTGTATTGTGCCTTTTGCACGTCAAATCATACGTAGGGGGTCATACATTCTCCCGCTGAAGTAGCGGGGAAACTTGGAGAGAGGGGCGACAGCTCTGGTATCCTCCTGATCCGCATTTCAAACTTACAAGGTCCGTCCCAAAATAGCCCTCGTGATACATCAAAACAGGACATTAATATAAAAGTAATTCAGACAGGGATTTGCTTCGTTCTTGTGTAAATCTGAGATGCCCTTTTGTGGAAAATTTTTGACTTGCCAGATTATCACAAGTGGTTAGAAACTGCCATGAATGATACTTTTAATTTAGAAGTAAGACCACGAAAAATTGTGAGCTTTGAATTTATGCATTTTAAAACAATCAAAGCCACCACGAGAAACCTCTGAACATGGACGGTGGGATCTTTGTCGAAGCGATCATTTAAATGGTATAGTATCCTTCAACGCGATAGTAATGTAAATTGTAATTTATATTATTACATTTGCATAAATGAAGCGTAGATTTTTATAGTACGTTTATCATTCACTTACTACATAAATGGATATATTTTATTTAGATTAACAATAAATTATAATATTAATTTATTGTTATTTTTGTGTTTGACTGCAGCTATCTATTTTTGTGTTTGACTGCAGCATAAAATAAAAGGTAATTAAATCAATCCATGGTCCCATAATACATTTCATACACCTCACGTTAATTTAATTTTGGAATCCTTTAGTTATTTTGGTGGAAGAAAATGGATGAGATATTATAAATCAGATGAAAAATTACTTGAGCAATTTGTTTTATGTAACTGCGACTTCATGTTAATAGTCACCATTATAACGCCAGAAGTGAGATCCTGTATAAAAACAGTTCACAGCCATGGAGAGTATTTTACAGAAATTTTGGTCGCAAATTAAGAAAAGAAAACATTTAAGAGCTAGATAACAGTAAAGATTTCAGAATTGAATAAACATTTTAGTGATTATCAGTAGATGTTTTCTAATGTTTTCAAGATTTTTCAAATATAGGTAGTTCGATAAAATGAACAAAACCTACGCAAAGTAAAAGCACTTTTATAAATACTTTTCAGAACATTCATATTATGTTTTTGTTTTTAAGAAAGCATAAATAAAAGTGAACCACATAAAATTTAAAAATAAACCAACCACTATATCTTGCCGAAGAATGATGATACATTCAATCACTGAAGACATCGGTAGTCTGTGGAATTATTCTCAAAGTTTGAGGTTTAATGCGAAACATTGTTATGTTCTATGTTCCAAAAATATTTAACATTCATGACTTGCTATTGTTCTTTTGTTTCATATTTACTGTAAAGATCTTGCGTGTCTTATACATTTTAAATTAATTTTAGGAATAATTAAACATGATATAGAATTGATAGCTAAGTAATATTATAAAAGCAGAGACGATGAAGTAAATAAAAATTTTTAATAAGAACACATTATCATTCTACGATATTGCGTACAATGCGAATTTATTTCTTTAGATGTCAATGTCAGGGATGGATTAAGATATGTAGTGGCCTTTAGGCAGTGGAAGATTCGTCTCCCTTTCCTGTTCCAAACGAGGTACATTTTATTCTTTTTAATTTAAATTATATGTAATCAGTTTTTTAGTGACAAATAATATGACCAACGGAAATAATAAAACATTTAATTGCGGGTCAACTTCAAGAGAGTTGGCTGCAGTATAACGAGTATAAAAAAATATTTAATTAAGCAAAATTGCAGAAGAAAAAAATGACAAAACATTTTAATGCATTTTAAATACTGAAATACAAAATTTGCGAATATTCTTGATTTGTAAGTAAATAAACCAGCTTCAAAAAAAGGAAAAAAAAAGTGGATTACTCTTGATCTACAAGTAAACTGGGAACATGAAAAAATTCACAGGTTTAATGTGCTGAAATTCAAATGCTACTTGATATTAATTTCAATATGAACGAATAAATGGCCCTTGTGTATCAAATGAAAGCACAAAACTAGATTACCCTTAAAATTAAGAAAAAAGTACCCCAAAGCTTCGAAACCTTCAAAGTTGCGGCCAGTAGGCAGTTGCATACTTTGTATATTTTATTTTACGGCCCTGGGATGATAGGATTTGGAAAATTGCACAAAATAATAATCCGAGCTTGATTCGGTGTTCATCTTTAAATCATCAGCATATAGCTTCTATAACTGCCGTCAACACACGCTGCAATCCCTTTTAATGCACCACTTTTATGTATTTAAGAGCAGTGCTTTTTAAAAGAAATTAGTATAATATACTCATCAATTGAAGACTGTTTTAATCTCTAAATATATGTTTATAATTCTTTATTTTAGAAGTACTGGTAACTGAAGAAATACATTTAAATAAATATTAATGGTATTTTTTAAAGTGGATGAAAACAAAGGGCAAGAAAGGCCTAAATTGTTCTACACAGACGGAGAAAACTTTATATGGGACCCAGGCTTGTCTTTATCCATCATTTTCATTCAAAATTGAGCAAAGTGAACCTTTCCCACCAAATTACACTCATACAAGAGCCGATTTTGTAAGTTATATCATCTATGAAAAAGATTCGTTTAAGAAATTTTTTGAACAAATCTAGATATCCGTGCTGACTTCCTTTTTGTCTTATGCATTTGAATATGTTCTATATTCATAATATATTTAAATGTGTTTTTGAAATTTTTGGGTTGAATAGAAATATTCTTTTTATAAAAGAAAGTTTCTATATTTTCATTTATGAAGATTTTACAGTGTTTTCACATTAAATGTCACTGATACGAAATGTTTTTCAATATAATTTGGTAAAAATCTACAAAAATGAGTAAATATGTATATAACATACAAGGCGTTGCAAAAAATGAATTCAGACCCATATTTTGTCGGTCGCAAGAAGCGAATTTATAACGTAATCAACAAGAAGAATTTATTTAATCGAAACACATTATGATATAACAAAGGGTGTTCGAAGAATATCTGTTTCGATCGGCATCACCCCACTAACTAATCAGAGCTAACCAGAAATGTCGACAGCTGTCGCTATTCTGTTTACACTTGCAGATGTACTTGTAACTTCCCAACGTAACGTTGTGTGTTGTAATTGAATGTCTTTTATGTTTAGCATCCTTGCCTATTCAGTATATATTTATTCATTCAGACATTCGAGTGGATGCCAACCCTACATTAATATTTGAATCATTGCGATGCAGAGAGTTACGCTGCATAATTTGTGGCGCCCAGCGTGAGAATGACATCTACCCGTATCTTTACATATTTACAGCATCTTTACAATTTAAAAAAGAGACTAAAAGAAAACATCGAAATGCACTTGCCATTTTATATATCCACTGCTGAAAGATATTATGATCACCATTAGTCCCGCGTGAAATATAGAGTCGGTAAAAGATTTCCAACCAGATTCAATGAATTATCGGAAAATCGACACATCGTCATTAATCCGCTACGATATTCATAACTTGACCCGCTTCAATGTTAATTCCTATTCTATGCTGCCCGAAAGTTACTCTGTATCTGAGTTATTGTCTTAACCCCTTCGCCTACAACTGGAGCTGACTTAGAGGACGTTTCAAACCCAGATTTTCTCTCTTAATGACCTTGAGCATGGAAATGACTATGCAAAGAGGCTGTTTATTATATGCCCTAAATTATGTGTGGCGTGTACTTTTTAACCTGATAATGTTTATAAGCTGACATAATATCTGCAAATTTTTGTGATTGAAAGATGTGGGGCGAAAATAATTGTTCGCAATTATTATTTTTTGTAAAGTCATGTCTAACAGTTTTTTAAGTATAATTAATTGAATCGCTGGAAAATTTATGACCAAATCAATATTGTTATAGAATATCATAGCTCTATGATTTTCAGATTCATTTTAAAGATGATTCTTTCTTTGACATTAGTTTATGATTTAATAAAGACATTTTACCAGCTTATTAATTGAAAAAATCGTTATCAATTCAATGAAAAATTCAGGCCGTTTATTAATTCTGAGATTAATCATTAAGTTGGCGAAAACCATATCTAACCCGAGCAGCTCGAACAAACACAATTCAATATCTTATCGCTTTTCACTGATTGGTTGAACTTTTAAATGAAACGAGAAGCCCTGAGATTTTATCAAATGTGATTAAAACATCTTTAATAGTTATTCAGATATTTTTTGAGCTACCACTAATTCTATAAAGAATAATCTTATATATAAATATTATTTTTACTACTCCATGCGCTCGGGTGTGCACTAATTTTATTTTATATGAAGCGCTGCTTTTAATTATAAAAGCGGTGCATGATAATAATATTAAATACAGTGTAATCCCAATATAGCCGAATGCTCATTCAATAACCAAATCTTCAACCAAGAGATTGAATGGACTGAAGATAACATTGAAACGGTTGGCTACAGTCTGGACTTGCTTTGTTGAAAGTGTATTAAAAATATTAGTGCACTTTTCCTCAATATATAATTCATAAACCAGTTAAGCTCAAGATGCAATCAGCAAATACTAAAATATTACATCAATAATATGTTAAAAATTGTTGTTGTTTTCTGTGTCCATTGTTGTACCAATTGACATCTATCCACTTATCACATTTTAGATAAAATCTGACTGTTACCCGTAGCGCTTAGGAATTACCCTTTGAATTATAAATCTGCTAATTTATTGTCTACTTTTCGTGCACACTGTTTTGTCTATTTTTCTGTCTATTTTTTAAAATCAATATAAATTATTTTCAGTAGATTTCTTGTTAAAGTAAAAGAGTACCTAATAAACATATATTGACCCTTATTTAAAATATGTTCCCGATATAATTGCTTTGTTTAAAAGTGTTTACCTCGGGATAAGCACTTATATTATCAGTATTTGCCTAAAGTAGTAGCTACCTGATATAAATTCATTGGGTTAAAAGCCATCTACTTATTCCCACAAATATATCCTTATGATTACACCGAAAAACCTGATGATGATGTGCTCTTGCTACATGTACAATCTGGAAACGAAATCAATTTACTTAAACAAATGAACAACAAACAAACAAACAATTTTATGAACATTGACACTAAAACGAGATTTAATTTTTCTTATTATTGCCAAATTCGAAAGCATTTTTTTTTCAATTCAGAAATGTGTGAACATGAACTAAATGATCACATTAAAAATCCGCTAATAAATGTTAGATTGCAATTATGAAATAACATCCTTTTCGGCTTTGCCAGTACTTTTTAAACAATTCATATTTTCGCCACTAAAGTTTATTTCATGTCTTGCGGCAACTTTTATCTTTTAAACTTATTTTTTTAAGTTTTATTAAATTTCTCAATAAATCATTTTCCTTTTTGTGGTGATTAACTGAATTTTTAATTGCTTTAACTTTTTATACAAATTTTTCAATGGGTCGATGTTTAATAAGTTTTCAATCCTTTTTCTTGCACCGGACTATATGCTCGCCATTTAAAAGGCGGAAGAGTTTTGGTGTACTCAGATCCCTGATTGTGAGATTTTCTTTTGTGTCAGTTCTATTCGCTTGTCTGTCACTGTGAATAAAGGTAGTGCGTCTGCGGCAACCGGGGCGCAGGTATTCTTATATTCGGCTCTCTATTCATATATTCGCATAGTATTCGATCGATGAATCGAAATTACGTTGATTATAAGATGCAAATTCTCTCTAAATATGAATATAAATACTAATTCAACTTTTAAAAATTGATTCAAATCATGATTTGTGAGTAAACAAGAAAAAGATTTATTACGTTATCAACAGGAACTTGTTAAATATTTGATTCATCTATGTATTTTATAATGCTGTGTAATATGTCTTAAATAAAATAATCAACAAACTTTAACCATCCGTCGGGTGAAATATTCCCACAGACGAGTTCGAGCGTAATGTAAATGAGAGCAACGTATAAACAATCTCCTGATTAATATTGTTAATCCTCATTCATTTGAATTTTAGCATTCTAAAATTAATAACTAACCTTTGTGGCGAGGCTTGAAAGAGAAAAGTGACGATATCGTTCCAAAAAAGTCATTATCAATCGAATAAGAGCCGACGATAGAAAGTTACCGTTTCTAAGCAACGCGGAAATAATTTTACAGAGTTAGCTTTTAGTTTTAGTATTCAATTTTTATCGACGTCCATGAAATATATTCCTGGTAAAAAATATGGAGCCAGATACCGAGGTTTGAAAATATTCTCTTCCTCTTAATGTACGTTTCAATTTGAATTAATGAACTAACAATTATGTGATATAAATATAAAATTAATGATGTCCGCTTATCATCAATTGGAAAAATATAAAAACTTTATCGCGGATAATTTATCTCTGACCAGAGCTTTATATAAGTTATTGCAGACACGATGGAACTGCAATATCGCTGTTTGCGACCTAAAAGCCGTTGAGGCGGAAAATACAGCATTCATGAGTAATGTATGCTGTATTAGTATTATATTGTTTTTATAATAAGAAAATCATTGAATTACAGTCATTATACTCAAAACTCTCTCATGCTATAAATACTTTACATTAGTAATAAGAGATGCATAGCTTCGTTGAAATATAAATTCGAAGATACATTAGTCAAAGAATTACTTCTATCTGTAGTCTCAGAATTACCCATAATCGATGGATTGGATGGTGTAAATGGCAACGAATATTGCTTTCTTAATATATAACTTTTGGGATGGTATGGCTAACTTTTATTACTTTACTTAAATTTAATTTACTTTAATTACAGAACTAATAAAGAGACTAGTTTATTATGGAATGATTCAAAAGGTAGATTAATTTTTTGTGTAGTAGATTAAAGATTTGATAGTAATTGCAGTCATAAAAAAGAATATAACTACAATAAAGTTAATGTTATAATGCAAAATTGATAGAAAACAAATAATGTAAAATTGCTCGCTTAAAGTGTCAACGGCAAAAATATTGTTCATGTTATGTAGTATGAAGTACCGTTTATCAGAAATCACTACACATTTAGTTTAATTAAACGACATCTAAATTTGAGAGTCATAGATTTTCTAACTTCAAAGCTATCATTTATAATTACTGTTATTTTGATTTTGCATTTACAGTCGTTGGAAATTATTCATTTATTCACTGTTGTAGTTTTAATCCTAAAAATTGGTTCCTCATATTGCACTAATTGACATTTTCAAAATACTAAGTTGGTGAACCACCCAGCACGAATCTAGTTGTCCTTAGTACTTAATATTCTTCTCCCCATCATTGCTACGGCGACAATAGAAGCTGTTTCATATCTGCCATTATCCGGACTACAGTTCTCTTTTCTTTAGATTTTGTGTGACTGATCGGGATAACGTCGCATGGTTTTCTTTCAAGATCAATTTTATAGAATTTTATATGGATTGAACATGCTGAATAGCCAGGTATAATTATAAATAAAATTCTTAAATTGATGTTCGACGATCACTATCAGAAAATTCATGTATAAAAAATATCAATTTTATGAAAGTCCCTCGTCATTTTGCTTCTCTTATAGAGAAGCAGAAATTTTGCTGACTGCAATGCATATATCTTTCTAAATCTTAAAGGTATTCAACTGGAATTATTTTATAAGTTGCCCTATATATCAGGCTTTGAAGTTATGAAAGAAAAATAGCGCAATGTCCCATAGTTGCATAGTAAAGAACTATTTGCTTCAAATGCCCATATTTCATGTAATATTCGAATTTAATTTTAATTCAAAATTAAATACATTACTTCGTTTACATATTATTAAATATTCTCTAAGTCTCGAACAATTTCGCGGAAAACGCTGCGTGATGAACTCAGAAATCATGCGGAAATATCTTCGGAAGAAAATCTTTATATCTTTCAAAATATACTTGTTATTTTATGAAAATGCATGTAAACTATTTGCTTATTAAGAAAAACCATTTATGGAATATTTAAATCTTTATCAGCTTTCTGTGGAACGGAATGAGCCCAGATTTTTTCTTCTTCAACAATTTCTGGTTTGCCCCCTAACAATGCCCTTGTGACCGATTCCTCACTGTAAAATGTGAGTAAGAGTCAAATCTTTAAATGGTCAAGGTTCAAAAGCAGCTGGTCAACCCTTTCGTGAAAACTTTTAAAAAGGTGAAAATCTGAAAGTGTCCGGATACTTTTGATCATACAGTGTATCTTCTAGAATTTGAAAATGTTTTGCTATATTTTATAATTCAAATTTTTAAAAAAAATTTGCATTTCTAAAATGATTATTTTACTTGAAAAGGCATCATAAGCATCGAATCAACTCTCTTTGTTTTATTTTTTCTTCCGAAGTATTCAATTAAAAAAAAGCAAATTTAAAACCCTCATTTGATTTTAGGAAAAGGATTGAGCACGTTTGATGTGATTTCTACTCTATAATTTCAAGTTTTATTTGCAATTTTTGCATTCAAAATACTGAATATTATTTTTAATTTCAATTATTTATTTAACTAGAAAACGTTAATCCTGAATGAGCAAATTTCAGCTTAAAAAATTTCGTTTTATACTGCGGTACATTTTTGGTCGCTTTTTCTTAATTCAAATCTTTTAATAGATCGAATATTTAATCTTTTTTCATCAGTTTCAGATTATCGAATTTCAACGCATATAACTCAACAAAACATATAAATGATCTATCTATATGTCAGTAAAGCATTGTAATAGTTACTGGGAATATAATTCATACCATTTCTAAAATAATTTATGGAAATGCAAGATTACGAAAATTCAGTGCAATTTAACGTCAGTGCAATTAGAGTGAAATTCTTTTCGGCGTTTGGGTTTATTTATCTGCTTTGATAGAGGTATCAATAAAACATACAATTTTATAAGGAAATAGTTTTATTTATAAATATTGATCCAAAATTTTTAATGAAAACTACTACCAAAAAACTTCACATCATAACAATTCATTGTGAGGTATGTACTTGTAAAGAATTCTAATGCTCCTATATTCAGTGCTTTATTGGAAATCTCAAGTCGTATCTTATCCTCTGACTCCAATCACGATCGATATTTTGTTATAAAGGCAACTATTTTTTAAAAGCCGTTTTTACATATTTAGGTCGATGTAAACAGAATTAAAATATTACTTACATATAATTCAAATTGCCATATTCCTTTCAATTGATAAACAAGTTTGTGTCAGGGCAGAGAATTAAATTCTATGCGCAGTGTTTCGTTGCTTCAAACGTCAATTTACCATTCCTGTTTATTTAAAGCGCTTTAAAAATATCAAACGAAAAAGGATCACGTCTCCAACCTAATTCGTTATCTGGAAATTTTGCGAACCTTTACAGAAAGCTTTCTTCCAATTCTAACATATGAGGAAATCGATGTTTTTAGAAACAAGAAATCCGTATTATTTTCTTTACTAAATTCTGAAAAGCACGCGAATATGTCTGTGTTAATTTTGTTAAATTCTCAGTGCAGAAGTATCAGCTTATTCACAAAAGATTCAATTTTTCTGCTCGATTTTAAACTTTTTCTACTCTGTCTTGCAGTCTAAGCTTCAAATAGATAATGTTTTCGAAAATGGGAGCCATGTAACTCAGTTTTCATAGCCAATCTCCATTAATGAATGAACTTTCCAATATATGTTGTATTTCAGCCAAAACAAATAATTTTTTTTCTCAAATCAAAAATACGACGTAGTATTTTGATGCGTGAGAGTTCGTAGTAGTAGTAATGTGTCATACGGAGTATTGAGAAAAGACTACTACTTAGGTTGTTTTCTTTCTTGTAACTAACTACAATAACAACATCTGTAATGTGTAATTCTTTATAAATATAATTCGTATCAAGAGCTTTTGTATACCAAATACAATGATTAAATATTATATGAAGACCAATTTTCTCTATTTATCCTATCCCTTAATTGCTACTTATTAATGCTGCATCATCATCAGTGCAAATCGTATCACATTGTATTCAGGTAATATTATTTGTTTCAAAGTATCTACTAATAATTTTCAAAACTTTATTCCCAGTTGTTGTTTTTTTAATTTAAAACTTAAAACTTCTGATATGTCTTCTACATATACATATATCACATAAACAATTATTTGAGACACTTATCTAATGTCTGAAATTATCATAAATTTGTAGAGAATATAAAGGAGAGATTCTTAATCGATTTCACAGAACTAACTCTATATTACGCAATATAGCGGAAATCAGCGAGAAACCGTATCTCTTAATGATGGTATCGTTTTTAAATCGTTTCCATATATTTCTCCATGCATTATTGTTATCTTTTTAATTACTGAAGGAAGGATGAGTGACAAACTGTATGCGGTTTCAAATTATTCCCTATTAAATATGAAACTGTTAAGAACGGTCTTGAAATCATCTCAGGATATTTACAGTCCTTTTTTTAAAAATAGAATTATCTCATTTTGATGTTTAACTGGTACCTGATACTTGTTAAAGAAAATCCTTATATTTCCTTATGGTCAAATAAATTTTTTCATATCTGTTTATATTATATTCTTCTTAAAGGAAAGAATTTTTAACGGTTTTCGTAAAAGTTTAACTTTTTCTTCAAATGTTAACTTCTTAAATATATATATATTAAGAAGTATATATATATATTTATTCTATTTGCCTCTGATCTATTTTACAGTTAGTCTCATTTTGGTTTATTTGTCTTTTGTCTACTTATCTACTGATACTCGGAAAAAAGTTCCTAAGACTTCACTGACAACAAAAGGTATCTAAGACTCCTCACTCCTAGTAAAACATTTTCCAAAACTGTGACACTAAAAGTTAACTGTCAACCACTTCAATCGTTGTCACGTCAGCACTTTTAAACGGTAGTTCGTGCCGCGTGGTTCTGCATTTTCTCTTCAATTGTGGATTTTTGGGTGAGTTTTGACACCTTTTCTTCGTTTTTTGGGTGAGTTTTGACACCTTTTTCTTCGTTTTTGTTTTGTTTTGTTGGTTTTGGGGTTGGGTTTAATATGTTTTGTTTCTAATGGACTTGGGCTTTTATTATATTTTTATTTCTTTCTCAATTGGACTTGGGTTTTTTGCTTTTTTTCAAACGTTGGTTTTTGTTTCGGTGTTCCGGAGGAAACAAACTCTTTTTGGCATTATTGCTAGAGTTTTGTGTTCAGAAAACACCGAATTTTATGCTTGCGCCAGTTCGGGATTTCCCTTGCTGATGACGCGTCCCGGACGTTGGCGTTTTTGTTCCTTTTTATTATTAATTTGGTTTTTCTTTTACAACGTGTTTTTAATGTTTTCTTTCTATGTTTTCTTTTATTAATATTTCTCACTTTACGGTTGTACTGCTGCATTGGCGTATTCACCGCATTTGTGAAGTTTTTTCCTCATATTTAAATCATTTATATATATATAGAGAGAGAGAGAATCTATTTTTTTCTCATATTTTGTCCTTTTTCTAAAGTTTACTTCTTTTGAGTTTTTTCTTAAGAGTTATTGCATTTGTTTCTGGTTTTGTTTGTGTTTGTATATATATATATATATGCATTAAGTAATTTCTTAAAAACAAGTATTTCAATTTTTAATTTTTCTACTTTACAATAATTATTATAACTAAAATAAATTAACATATATTATGAACTATAAATATTAATAAATGTTCGCATGAAAGCTGGCGGACATGGACGGCGTTCTTCTCCGCGTGTTGCTTTGTGGATGCCGACTATAGCCGGTGTTAGGAGCGAAAGGGTTAAAACACAGGAATCTATATTAGAATCATGCAAAAATGTCCGTTACGTTGGGAGGAGTTAAAGATAACTCCGCATCTTTGGTCTGTGTCATTAACAAACATGAATCCGATTTCTGTTACGAAGTCAAAGAACACATACAGGTTTTCTATAAATAAATTGAGCCGAATTAGCTAATTTATTTATGCTGATTCATTACCCTCATTTCAAAGATCAGTTATTAGTAGTATCTGATTCATGAGGTTGATTTTTCGTTTTATTAAAATAGAACTTTCGTTTTTGTTAAAATGGTTCTTTCTTTTTAGTACTTTGAATTGAATGTTTACGCATTTTGAATTTAATATTTCATTCCTTAACCGTTCTTATACTGAAAGCCTAACTTTACTTATGATTTGAATTTGCGGTGAATGCTATTGCTAATTTTTTGCCACAGCAATTTTTTATTTTGTATTTGGCAATGCATTTTTTTCTGTTAGTTGATTATGCCTTATTTTTCTCATACAAAACGAAAGAAATTGTTTAATGTAAGGCTATTAACAGAACGAAATTTAGTGTCAATCAGTTCAGTTTTTCATGCTTTTTTTTATTTTTTAAGCACTCTGCCAATGTTCATGAAATTTTCTATTATAACTTTCTTTAGTAAATCTGTGACAATGAGATATCTTTGGAGGGCTAAAAGTCAAGCCCGTCTTAGACGAGCACAAATCTTCTAGTTGTTAATAAACTCTTACTGGGAATACAAATACAGACTTATCATTCTTCGTGTACTAAAAGAGTTCATGTAGAACTACACTGAATGCTCTTTAAAAACAAAATAAAACAAAAAATAAACTTATATTTTTCATTTTTTTGTCGTAAACTGGAATTTGTTTCCCCGTTTCATATTTTTGTTATTAATGTTTAGAATAAATAAATGTCATTTTCCAACACACTTTATTTCAAAATCACGTGCTTTTTCGTTATTCTAAGCAGTTTAGGATTATTTTGTAGCTGTTTAATTTAGCTCCAAATTGTATTAAATATTTACCACAATATTAAATATTTAATGTAGATCACACTTTTTAAGCACAGATTTTTTTTCCTTTGACACGATACTTATTTACAACATGTTTCATTTTAATGCAGAAATTTCAAAATTTACTGAGAATCTCACTTTAAAGCGGAAAGTGTGAGATTAAATGAAGTATTAGAAATTTTTTCTCCAGCAAACATTTTGGATTTTTCCTGGCATAAATGATTAATTGTTGACGGTTACAATGATCATTTAAATTTTATTGTATTTCATTCGTAATGCACGTCAGTTAGGCGTATTATAGCTAAATCTGGACTTTGCGCCTTAAAAACCAAATAGCATCATCTGAGGCTTCTCAAAAAATTTAGGTTTCTCATACAAATGATTTTAACGTGTCTTATTTTAAAAAATTGCAATTTACAGGATATTGGATTCCAATAAAATCCTTCATGAATCAAATGGATATGAATGAATTTTATTTCCATACAACACTGAATGAAAATTAAAAATAATCTTAAGATCCAGGGAATTGAGACATTTCAAAGTAAAAACATAAAAATGAAACTTTCATTTACATCACAAAATAAGATTTATCGTTTTAAAGTGTCGGCAAAGCTGCTTCCAAATAAATATTGGTAGAATCTGGTACACCTTATTTCTTCGAGCCCATTATTGTGTTGACCCAAACTTTTATATAATCTCGATTATCAAATTCATGAAGACAACAAGGGTATATTGTATTGAAATGTATCTTTCTTGATTCCTAAAAAATATGCAAACATACGGCAAAAACCACTGAAGATTCTAGTCCGAGACATAACAGTATAATAATGTTTTCGAATTATTCGTCTGTCTTTTTTTTCTACCTTGATTGCACCGGTCGTCGCATTCTGTGCGAAATGATTTTTATACCACGCAATTAACAAAAAGAATGTCTCCTCGATCATCCGTCTGTCTGTCATTCGTCAAACTGTCTGTCTGTCTCATTATCTATCTTTCGTTTAGTCTCTCTGTATTTCTCTTTTTTGGGAACTCTTTATAGTACTAATTTCTTCATTTTTAAAAATGAATATTTTTTGCATTACGCAGCTTACCGATAATATTTCAGCCTAAAAACATCATAAGGTTAAAGAGATTGAAACCATCCATTATTTTAGTCATGGTAACTTAGTTTCCATATTGTTGCTGAAATATTTTCATATGCTTAATATTGTCAGCATGAGCGGCTACTACTAAAGCTTTGAAATCATAAAGATATTTCGATATATTACATTAGGATTTCTCTGGATTCAAATCCTAATATCTAATCTGGAAATCATTCACGGTCTTTCAGTATTTCCTCTGCGATTTCAACATCGAATATTCGAATCCTAATATCTAATCTGAAATCATCCAACAGCTTACAGTTATCCCATTTATTTCCTATTACAAGAATACTCGTGCATCCTATATGAAATGCCAGCACAAAAATGCATGTTGTGTTTCAAAAGAAGATAAAAGAAATTCCTTTAAATGAAAATCCTGAAAATAAAAATGGCAATGGAAATAATATAAATATTATTTTGTTCTAACAATGAATGATACAATCACAAGGTCGTAGAATATTAAGGGAAATTAAAACGAAATATAACTGCTAAAAGCAGATTTTAAAAGTGAAAACATTTCTTCAGATAGGTTTGAAAACAGATGACGCATAATTATATTGAAGTTAAAGAAGGAAACAGTTTTTACGTAGATTTGGTAACGAGATGCAGAGTGATAACGAAAATGTAAGATTTATTTCACGTATGAAATATTTTCCCTGTTTTCTATTTTTATATCAATCAAAATTATTCTCAATCAACTTTTTCACATTTACAAGGATGTTCATACATAATTATTGGTTTAGTTTCCTTGATTTTAAATAATTTAAACATTAAATGATGAAGCCTGTGTGGAAAGAATTTAGTCGAATGTGTTCAGATTTATCTTGATCACTGCTTCAATTATAATGAAAAAATTCTAATTAAATATATAACTCCTTAAGAGGTTAAAATTTGCTGATGTGATCCCTGAAATTTCAACTGAATTTTCCTATTAAACTTATTCTACAATAAACAATTAAGTCTGGCGTAGTCTTGATCTTTCCTATTTTATTTCAAAAATTAAATAAATTATGTAAATAATTATTTACTTATAATTCAAATTTTTTAAAGTGTCAAATTGTAAAATTTCGTCATTTACATTGCGTTCTATATAATTAATGTGAAATAATGATTTAAGCAATGTGCTTAAATACAGTTATAAGTTATGGTTTTACTCGTGTGCCGTATTCATAAAAAAAATTGCACTTGTTAGAGCATCTCAACCCTGAATCGAACAAGTATATTAGAAAAAATTCCTTACGATAGTCTTAATATTTCACAATTTATTTTTTCATTGCTGCACAGAAGTGATTTGACCCTCTAATGTATAAATATAATATAATATAATATTTGTTCTGTATATAAAATTTAACTTTATCAAAACATTGTTAACTAAATTAGGTTATGAATGTGATTTTTTAGGTTTTATTTCTATATTTATGCAAATTCTCATTTGTTTGAAAATTCTGATTGAGCAAAAAACTTTTCGATAACGTGTCCTTATGAATTACATGATATTCAAAATCTTCGAATTAGAACACATTCATTTTTATTTCTCGCAATTCAACAAAAAGAAAATATTATTCCTCAAAGAAACTTTTTCTTATAACGCAGAAGATTGAATTTCAACATAGTTGTTATATTATCCTTTAGATTAGCCCCGCTATTATGTTTGCCTTATATTAAGGTGACTGATCTTTTCGTTCATTGCCATCTTTTAATAATATAACGTTTATGGTAAGGCATACTATCTATAAATTGCCCTGTAATTTCGTTAACTATAATCAAAACATCATTAATGCGTATTCAAGTATTTTTTAAATCAAGTACCACTATTTCTAAAACACACAATTCCATATATCATTAATCATATTTTAAAAAATGTATCTTGTGGTTTGGAATTTTTGATTTTTTTTATCAAGCTCTGCTTTTCAATATAAAAGCGGTGCAATTTGTTCTATCTCAGGAAACAAGTTATGGAATCAATATTTTTTAACCGATTACAGCGGCATTCCAGGAGCATAATTACAGAAACTGCCTATTTGATTATGATTTAAAGACAAACGCAGAATAATTGCGCTAGTCTGCGAGTATGCAGAACTACGAGCTGGCGGTCCACTCTATTGTTTCAAAAATTTGATCCCTTACTAATGAATTTTATGAGGGTTTGGTGTCAATTGACTTCGACGACGCATTTGATAATCTTCATTGAACTATTCTTTTTGAACTTTTCGATAAGACTGGGGATCCCTTGGAATTTAGAAATTTTATTTATTATTATATATAAGAGATATATATTTTTTATTCGGAATCTAGGGAAATAATCAAAACTAGGGTCTATAAAGCATGTTCCCATGTATCGGTTCTAGCCCCTTTCAAAACAATTTATTTTAATTTAGGTTTAGAGATTAATAACGATTTATTTTATTTACAAGCTTCTGCAGACTACCTGGTTCTTGTCCCTTTTAGTGAATCTAGGAATTTTATTGAAGAAAATACAAAGTATTGTTTTTTTCAGACAAACTAAATTATTTAACGTTAAAAGCTGCACCGTCAGGCATTGGCGGTCCGCTCTAAATCATCTAGAAATATTTCTAAGCATTATTTTACAACTTTTTCAAGGAACCCCATCTTCCTGTTTAATAACACCACCATTAAGATTACCAATACCCTAAAATATCACGGACTAACAATTAACATTATTTTGAATTGATCGCTACATATTCATAATCTTCACAAGAAATCATATAAACTCTGTTCAAGATTTGGTAATATTTTGGTACTGCTTGGGGAGTGTCTCCTCATACCATCAAACTTTGGTATTTCAAAGTCATGGAAAAGACCCTACTCTGCAGCTCTAGTGTCTGGGGTGCAATCCTATCTAAAACACAAATTGCTAGATTGCTCTCAGTTCAAAGAATTTTTCTTTTGAAATTCTTCAGACCTTTTAGAACAACTCCAACAAATGCTCTTATTTCTATATTGGACATTCTCCCCTTAAATTTTGTCGCCAGATCTCAGTATTTGAAGTTCCAAATTTGGAACCTAAAATGCAAAAATTAGTTGGATATTTGTGACCCTGATCTTCTAGATGAATATGGAGGTATCAAGATAATTGACTCCAGAAATAAAAATTTAGATTTGAGTTCTCCGGTTGAGGAAGATTTCTTGGTGTACACGGATGAATCCAGCCTTGGCGACAATGTTGGATTCTCGGTGTGCATCTTCGATAATGCTTTTCTCCGACCCGTTTTCTTTTTCAAATTAAACTACTATATTACAGTTTTCCAGGCCGATCTCTCGGAAATTAATTTTGTCGTGTGCTGGGCCCTGGAGAATGGGGTGAGTATTAAGATTTTTTCTTATAGTTTGTCATCAATTGATGTTTTGGCGTCCACTTCTATTAAATCTAGTTTCGTTTTAAATATAAAGGAAATATTGTCAGGGCAAATGGTCTGGACAATCTCACCTGAATACGAGCACATTCAAGTAACCCAGGGAATGAGCTGGCCGAACATTTTTTTAAAAATTGCTACTGATTGTGAAGAAGTTCGAAAGTTCCGGCACCATATTCTTTCCTTAAAAAGACTTGTTTTGAAAATATGATCTATTACTGCAATGTATACTGGAATAATTCTGACTTAGCTTAGCAATGTATTCTGACTTAGAAACTCCCGTGTGAGGGAGTTTCTGCCCAAGGTTGATACTGAAAGTCTAATCACTAACCGATCACTAATTTTCTTTGCTACCAACCACGGAACCTTCCTTGCTTATCTTTTCAAATATCAGTTATTAAATTCACAAAATTCATCGAATTACACTTGTTGAGAATTTGGTGATTCGGACCATTTTCCTTTTTAATGTAGTACGAGGAAGTTTCATCTCTCTCCTCCAGCAGCTGCCCTTAAGTCTGTTTGGTTTAAAACTCTAAGCAAAAATTTCTTTCTATTGGGGAAATTGTCTAAGATGATGGAGATTGGTTTTCGAATTTGCGACAGTTGAAACTTGAAGACTAGGGGTTACTGTTTTCTTTCCCTTGAGGGCACTCTTTTTTTTACCTTGCCATTCTCCTTTTTTCTTTTTCTTTTTTTGTGTTTGTATTTATATTTAACAGATGTTTTTATATTTATGTATGTGTTTCATGTATATGTGTGTATAGAGGTGACCTGCGGTGGTCGGAAACTATTCAGATGTTTTTCATGTATGGTTATGCCGGTTTAGTTTTCTGTTGTACTCTACTTGTACCGCATTATGTATTGTTTGTAAATGATGATTGTTTCTTCTTTCTTTATGATGTTACTTGTTTACTAGGTATTTAATGACTGATTTTCTCTGTTATTTTTATTTGTGAATATTGTGAATATTTTAGTATTTATTGCTTGATCTGTGGGTGCACTGCTTTGTATTACCTTGTTTTTTATTTCCGGCTGCATGAGGGCTGAGTGTGTACTTACCACGTTGGCCGTTTCACCGCTCCATACCCAATGGGCGACTGGGTCAACGTGGTTTGTATATAAATAAATAAAAAAGCAGAATCTAGCGTAACTCCTTCACTCTTCACATCAGTCAGTTGTGCATTTCAGAAAAGCCTATTATTCTAGTTCAATAGGATTTAGGTATGGAAAAAAGGAATTCTAACCTCGAGTCCGAAACATTGAAGCATGATTATGTCATCTAGTTACATATCATTATTTATTTTATCGTCTGCATTTTTATAATAATATTTGACCGTCGATTCTAAATCATGTTTAAAAATTTATGAAATTACTTGAAAATAGAGTGTTGTTCAAAACTATATGGCCAGAACAAAAGGGAAATTCAGGCATATGATAAGAATTCAAAATCGCATTGCTACATAAAATTCATTTAAGATAAAACTTAACAAAGGAGGACGAAAAAAACCCTTCTACAGTATTTTATTTAAAAACAATATTAATTCAGTAAATGATGAACGATATGTATGATGATCCATATTATATAGAATAACCTACCTTCTCATAAATACCAGGCGTATTTCGAACGCATCGTGCTGCTAAAACGATTCTTCTTTTTAAATTTATCAATTATGAAACGTGTTTCATGCGTGAGTTCGTTTAAAAAGCCTCGTGAGAAACAGTTTATGGCGACCAAGCTATTGATCATTTTATCTATGCGATAAGTACACCATGGCCAATCTAACACCCTGGAATTGTGGCCAGCAGATGTCTTCAAACTTGTCTGCTAAAAAGTGCAGGAGCTCCACAGCGTTGAAATCGAATATGGAGGCACAGGAACTTCATTGATGATTTTTGGCAGATTGTGCAAGATAAATATAAATATTTGTGATACAACTTCTCTAGTGGTTTCGTATGGTTTTGCGCACCAAAGTTTCTATGTGATTTTTTATTCTTATCATATTTCTGAATTGACTTTTCATTTTGGAAACGTTTTATTGATACACTCTTTATACAAAATACAAGATATTGCTATTAAATTTAAAATAAAAGTACGTTAGTGAGTCTCGAACGTTTAATAATGTTAGAATGTATATTTAAACATGTACTTAACACCTACCTACACTTAAAAAGGTTCCAGAGTATTTCAGTAGCGAATGAATGGTTAAAATTCATTTAAAATTTCTTTTCATGATACATTTTATAAAATTTGAAGGAAACAAAGATAAATTCGCACGAATTAGTTTAGCATCGCTGAAAAGCTAATTTTTCAAATTTTAAAGTGGTGCAATTTGGTTTTGTGCGAAAATATGCTACTAACATGTTATGCCGAAACGTTGAAAAACGATTTATTTCTAAAAATCAAAATTATAAATAAAATATTAACAGTCATGTCGATGCAACTACGTGCCAAATTTGGAAGCTATATGTGCAACGGACTATCTTGTGGAGCATTTCCAATGATTTTTGCATTAGCCATCAAACAATTTTCATATAGCTCGTCACTCTAAACAAATTATCTAGTTAAATACATAACAAGTATTTATTGCCTTTAAGATGTTGGGTTGGCCATCAATAACATACCACTTTATCAGATATGGATATGCATAATAAAAATATCGTTCAAAACGATCTAAAGAACTGTCTTTGTGTCTTAGAGCTTTCATATTTGGCAAGTGGATGATAGTTCGAAAAGGAATTTTCAAAATAATCAATATTTTGAAGTTTTTCTACTATAATTTCAGAGTATATTATTATACAGAAACCTTATTTTGCCATTTTAAAATCGAAAGAATTAGATTCTAAAGTCATACTAATTTTATTTCCATATAAATATTTTTTTATCTTAAATTTTTCAATATTAGTTTTGATCAGGAATTCGGGACCATACTTTTCAACTATATAACCTCGTACAAAAAATAGAAGATTGTGAATAATCAATCTGCATATTTTAAAAGCTCTAAGAAAAAAAAAGCTTTATTTTTCAGTTGATTACAAACATATTTCAAAACATTGAATATTTTATTTTTATACTAATGTTTTTAGCTTGGTATACTTTTTCCATTCTTATCATATTTCTGAATTGACTTTTCATTTTGGAAACGTTTCATTGAAACACTCTGCATACAAAATACAAGGTATTGCCATTAAATTTGAAACAAAAGTATGTTATGAGTCTCGAAAGTTAAATAATGTTAAAATGTATATTTAAACAGGTACGTAACACCTGCCTACACTTAAACAGATTGCAGAGTATATCAGTAGCGAATGAATGGTTAAAATTCATTTAAAATTTCTTTTCATGATATATTTTATAAAATTTGAAGGAAACAAAGATAAATTCGCACGAATTAGTTTAGCTTGGTATTCTTTTTCTAAAATCCTTTTTACAACAATCGTTATTCCAAGAATGCAAGAGCAGATGCAATCAATTCAGGTAATAAAAAGAGAGACGAAACAAGCATAAAACATTATCATGCTACAATGTTTTAGATTAAGGGTTCGAATGTTTTACTTATTTTAACAAGAAATTTTAAACATTAAATTGTATGATTAAATAGTTAAAACACATTTATTTTTATAAATTTCATTCTTATACCGTAAAGATATCAACTTCAGGTTACTTGCAAAACATTCTTATCGCAAAGAATGTATATTTTAGGAAAGATTTTGAAATTACAAAAAAAGGACTAGCTCATCGTTGATCTTGGGCAATCATAAACAATTTCCATTTATATCCATTTTATGTGAAACAATTATAATAATATAGTCCATATGATAGATAAATGATAAAGAGGAAAGTATGTGACAAAACTTGTGACTTCGGAAGAGATTAGAACTGTAGTTTTTCACCTATTGGAAATGACAACTGAAACTTTGTTAATCCGCACAACTGTAAAAGTCTATGAAGACAATTTAAAGGGGACGAAACATTCACTAACTGATTTCAAGGAGAAATATATAATGTACAAAAGTAATATGAGAGGTATTCTAGGACAATTGAGGAGGGGTTAGCCCATTATTCGTATTTTTTCCAGGGTAGTATACAAACAAAGTGAGAAAGTTATACTAAAAATTCATTCTAGTTAAAACACAGATATTTTTTTTAAAAACAAATATTCATCCTTCTATCATATCCTTTAAATCTCTGATTAATTGGAGCCCTGTGACCTTAGAATACCAAAACGGCCGAATTCCGCTATGAAATTAAAGAAAAATTCCCTCTCCGCCCCCTCCCACAAATACATCTCGAAAATTTGAATAACAGTTTATATTCTAATGGGGTTGATATACGTATAAAAATATACTTTCATCGTAGCGAATGGGTTTTGGAAGAATTTTTATAAGGAAATGGAAGTGGCTCGTAGTTCCTTCGCAGTATTTCGCAGAGATATATCGAGATGGACGATCGCCGTAATTTGCTGGAATGGACTTTTCGGGATCTTCAATACTGAAAGAAATAAAATATCCATTTCAGCATATCTGTCAGAATCGACCTCGTTTATTACAACTTCTGCAAACAAAGATTCTATTAAGTACACACTAAGTTATGCTAATAAATACACATATAAATGCTGATGAAAAACCAACCCAATGAAAACATTTCCAAAAATATTCAAATGCTGTGTAAATATTTTATTTTTATTCTAGTTTTGTTTAAGTACCATTCAATCAATCTGAATTTATTTGCTTCATTTTCGTTAAATTTATCAGCAATTAGAGATTCGCAAAATATCAAAAACATCAGAGGTAATTAAATTATTTCTGAGGAAAAATATAGTCGTCTCAATGAAACAAAGAAATATTTCAGCTAAAAATAAAAAAAACACGATATAAACCATTGAGCCTTAAATAACTTTTCATTTCATAACTTCAAAACTCTCCGTAAAAATCTTTCAGAATATGATCAACTCAATTTTCGATTACTCGCTCCACTTACTGGATTAGAAAGTGGTTCATTGTTAAATGATGCAGTCATAACACTCACAGAGCAATTTATTTCCTTTTCCCACGTTGGACCGAAAATTCAATTTTGTAGACGTCTTGGAATATTGTATTATTTTTTTAAATTGAATAGAGCAGTGAATTTAGGCAATCGCTTTCTTGTTTAGACATATTTGTGAAAGATGGTTGGATTGAAATTTTATGAAAGCGATTGTTCTTTGTTATAATTTCTTACAAATTTCTTAGAAATCAAGCGTGCGCAAGAATCACCAGTATTCGTGATTTTTAAAACCGAATAAATTTTGATCCAGCATAACTGCCGCAAATCTCTGCTTCAGCAACGGCAGACTGAATTAAATTGTTTTAATTCATTTTGATTATTGATTGTTTTGATTTAACTTGATTATTATTTTATTTATTTCAAGAAAACCTATATGATATTTCGAGAGAAATTTAATTTTTGGTGGAATGAAATTTGATGAACATGGCACTCTAAGAAAAGTGAAAAGTTATTTCCGAAATTTGTTGAAGAAATTCACATTTGATAAAAAAAAATTTGATGCATAATTTTATATTTAAAGTTGATGAAGCGAGTAATATTTAAAAAAAATCATTATATGATGATACTTTAATGTTGAATGTATTTCTTCAATTTTCTGAAGTACATCGCTTCATAGTCGCATGGTTTCATAGCGACCAACGCTTTGATAATTATTGATCTCCAAAGCCGTACTTTTCCCATCTGTGGAGAGCAAAAAAGCCATCCTTTATCGTCAGATGCATAAGCGTGGTGCCATCTGGTGAAATGGAACCATACTATCCGGCATACATGCAATACTTTTCCCCAGCAGCTATGAAGTTCGTGATTTTCATTCCCAATCTGTGAAATAAATTACTGAAATGAGACGAGACAGGAAAATGCACTGTTTTATTCTTTTTCTGCATTTCTTCATAAATAAACAAAATTTTAAAAAATAGACTCATAGAAAAATTACTTTTCTTGCTGTTTAAATATCCAATATGCAATTATTTTTTTATACCATATTCGCGTTAATAATAAATGGTAGTTCTGTGAACAGTAGAGCTCACGTCCAAAAAAATAAAAAGAAAACTAAAGAATTGTTGTTCAATGCAGGCTTTAAATGTTTATATATATTTTTTTCTAATAGGAATTATTTGAAAAATCCCCTGCTTCTAGCAGAACTTTAAATATATATATATATATATAATTAAATGTCTGCTTTTATCTCTATTAACAAAAGATTACAAATAAATGTATCGCCATTACCAAAATGATACAAATGATTTAACAGTACCAAACTCATCAAACAGTGAAACCATAAAAACGGCCACCGTCTTCACAAACGGAATAAAAAAATAAAAATCTTTATATATACAGAGATTTTAATGTTTTGAAGGAGCACATTCATGGCAAAACCGAAGAAAATGGAGCATTTCATTTGTTCGTGCCTGCGTAGCAAATTAATTTACAGAAAAACAAACGAAATACTGGACGTTCGAGTCTAAAGTGGACCCCGCTTCGATGAATTAAGAAACCTTATCAAGAAGCCTCCTTTATCCGATAGTTATGTGTTTAATGATTTAAAAGTAAAATTACACGAACAAGTTTAACTGTTTAAAACATGATTAAAGCCGTTTTCCTGAAGTAGAACTTTCTATATTTTGCTTTTCTAATATCTCTTTTGTCCGTAAAATCTTGCCCGTAAAATCAGAATGAAGCTCAATTAGAAATATCACATTCATGAAAACAAGAGATACAACTAAGGAATTTCGCAGCCTCTTCTTAAATATTATCATACAGAGTGTTTCTTAAGTTCGGTTCAACTTTCCTGGGTCCAGTCGGTTTTTTCTTTAGTAAACCTTTCTCTGCGACATCAAACTTCTTCTTTAGCAAGCCATCCAGTGAAAACATTTGAGCTTATGTACCTCGTTTGAGAAAACATGCGCTGCGCGAATAGAGAATTGTCTCGATCAGTCAAGCTACCATCAGACAAGAGAGATAAACTCCTAATAAACAATCTAGGGAAATCTTAGAAAAGTAAAAACTGCTTGAATATAAATTCATTATACGTCCTTAGATTCTTGCTCTATTGAAATTTTCAGCGTGTGTGTGGTATAAGCACGGAAGAAAGTGGATGAGTTTTTAAGAGCAAGAAAAATCAACTGCCAAAATATCAACTTTATAAACAATAGGTGTCAGAACTTATATTATTTTATTTCTCTTTTTTATTCTGGAGAATTTTCCTAGATATTGGTGTTTAATTGTGTTTATTTTCCAAACGTTTTTCATACGTTTCCTGCTTGTATTATATTTAATCAAGATCTGTAGTTTAAATGATTTTTTTATAATTTCCGTCTGTAAATGTCAAACTCTTTAAGAGTGTGTTGCCCACACAAGGCATATATTTGTTTTGATTCTGTAATTGCTCCAGTGTAACTTTTGAAGTTTTTTCATAAGTTTAAATCATGGGGAGGGGAGAATTTAAAATTGTTCTGGGTATGGCATTCGCGTGGGATCTCAGGGCCCTGTGGTGCAATTGGTTGTACTCATCCACCCTGCATCCATCCAATTAGAGAACCTTTGAGGTTATAGGCGCAAGGGGTGTGGGGTGGCGTCATGTCATTTTATGTAAGCAGTAGATCTCGCGACCCCATTTCCCCACAAAAATACAATTTCTTTGCTACCGCAGTCTTGAAATGTTTATCTAATGATGTCATTCATTATGAAGATATTATATGTCCCATGGACTCCAGACATCATAATTTGTCTCTCGAGAAGGTGAACTCTTTGTCGAAATATATGCACAAGTTTCAATTCTATATTTACAATCTTAAACCAGTGAATGGATTTCTAACCTATATTAAGCACAAATTTCACACCCTTTGTTTACAAAACAAATACATAAGGTTCTCAATAGAGTTATATCAAAAATTATACTGCAACAAAGTTATTGGACGCGAAATGGCGTATGTCTTAGAGTGTTTTATTTTATTTTTAATACCGTTTCAAGATTGTGGCCATTTAATGGTTGCAATCCTTGGCATCATTAAAAAAATTGACAATCAATGGTAAATTTCTCATTGCTGATAATAACAGGCATTCAATTGCAACTTCGTTAATTCTAAGAAAAGTATACATCTAATTATAATTTTACGGAAGCAGAAACCGTAAACCGTTTTTCAAGACATCGTAAGGTTCATTTCTTTGGAAGATTTCTATACTAAAAGTACCTCAGCAGAAAATGACTTTGGAAACTCGAAATTCTCCGTGTAATTGAAGTAAGTTAGAGGAAAACACACCCCTATCAGCACAAGATATTCTGCGCTGTTTCCGCGATGATGCTACGATATTCTGAATGCCGCACAGCATCGTAAAGATATCGTATGAATATTGTAGAGTATCTTGTGCTAACAGGGACTCCAACCAAACTGCGTAGCCGTGAGCATATGAAGAGAGTTTCTATGTTTTCATTTATGACGATTCTACCGCGTTTTCGCATTAAAAGTCCCTAACATGAAATATTTTGAATTTTTTTTTGCTAAAATTTTATAATTCTCGGTAAATATGGATATAACAATCAAGTCGATATTGAAAATTTAATTGAAACCATGATCTTGTCGATCGCAAGAAAAGAATATATAACATAACCAACAGGAAGAATTCGATTCATCGACACCAATAATGATATAACACAGGGTGTCCGAAGACTATCTTTACACTATTAAAAAGTAAATAAAATTAAACATAGAAATGCATTTGCCATTTTATATCTGGATTGCAGCCAGATCATGCGAAACATCAAGTCGGTATAAAATGTCCAACCAGATTCTATGAAGCATCGGAAAATCGACACATCGTCATTTATTTGTTATTTCTTTCATAAATTGACGCTCTTCAATGTCAATTTCTAATCTATGCTGCCCGAAATTGACTCTGTACCAGAGTTACTGACTTAATCCTTTCTCCCAAAGATGGGGCTGATTTAGCAGACGTTTCATAAACACAGATAACTCCATTCACTGCACTTAAGCATGGAAATCACTATGCAAAAAGACTCTATATTATAAGCATTACATTAGATGCAGGGTGTATTTTTTAAATATGTTAATGTTTATAAGCTTTTATAATATCAGTACATTTTTGTAAACGACATATGTGGGGCGAAAATCATTGTTTGCAATTATTAATTTTTGCAAAGTAATTTCTAAAAATGTTTTAAATTCAGATTATTATATCGTTGGAAAATTTGCGATCAAGTCAATATTATTATAGAATATCTTAGCTCTAGGATTTTATGATCCATTTTAAACATGATTCCTTAATGGTCATTAATATGTGTTTTAATATAATTATTAATTCAATATATTTATTTCACCAGCTCTTTAATTGAAAAATTCATAATCTATTCAATTGCAAGATTGTTTATTAGTACTCAAAATGGCCAATAAGATGATTAAAAAACATATAAAAACCGAGATTTTTAAACAAATGCAATTCAATATCTAATCGCTTTATACTCTTTAGTTATTCTTTTAAATGAAAATAATTGCCTTGTGATTTCATCAAATGTAATTAAATCATCGTTGATACTTTTTTAGACATTTTTATTCAGTACCAGTATTTCAAAAATATTTAATCTTATATATATTATGTTTCTTGCATGTAAATCGCCTTGGGTGTTTTTTTAATTCTCTTGTTTTTTGCTTTTAAATATGAAAGCGGTCAATGATAGCAATATTAAATACCGTGCAGTCTGTATACGGCCGAATGCCTCTGAATTATCTAGCATTTCATTCAAAAGCCAATAAATTGAATTAACTGAAGATAAAATCGAACAGATTAGTTCCCTTGCGATATTTAAAGTTCAATAAATATATTAATATTTGAATAGACATTTTCCTCATTGTGAAATTCGCAAGCAACTTAAACTCAAGACGCTGTTAACGAATATTAAATTAAAACATTAATAATGTGGGGTAATAATTTCAATTCTCTGATATGTACACAATTATAATTAAATTGCTACTACTATCTTAGTCTCAATTTAATTGTATCTGCTTATCAGATTTTAGTTTAAACCTGACTCTTACTCGTAGCGCTCTGGAATTTGATTTGAACTATATTTCTCTGATGTAATTCTCTACGAGCTCATTGTTAAGTTACATCTATGCTTGAAAATTACTAAAAAATAATTTCAGTAGATTTCTGGTTAAAAGAAAAAAACAGCCAATAACCTAACCCTGATGTTTGTTTAAAATATGTTCCCGATATAAATGGTTTGATTAAAAGCGGTTACCTCGGCACTTGTAAGTCAATGCTGATAACATAATAGATATTTTCAGTATACGCTTCGATAACACCGAAACCGTAATAAAGATGTGCTCTTGCTACATGGACAGTCTAAACACATCAGATTTCTTGAACGAATGGCATATTACAGGAGTTTTGTTAACCTTGACACTAAAACGAGATATATTTTTCTTATTATTGCCAAATACAAAAGAATTCTTGTTCAATTCTGAAATGTGTGAACAAGCGCTTAATAATCGCATTAATAATCCTCTAATAAATTAATACAAAAGAAAACAGTTTCTGGCACATTTGCTGGAGTAATTTTTCATATTTAAATTTAAAAGTTTTGCGAAAATTTGCCTATATTAATGTGATCATATCATATTTTTTTACAAGTTGGAATTAATTCAATGCTGTTTTGGAAAATCACAAAAAAAATTGGCATATCTTTCCGAAACAACAATTTATGATTTTTCATAATTCTTTAATGCAACTTTATTCAGACCTTAAAAAAATTTAATTTTTTTTCTGAAATTGATTTAACCATACACTTTTATACCTTAATTGTTTGATAATAAATAAAGGTACTCTTTGTTTGTACGGTTTTCTTCGCTATATTAAGATCATTAATAAACCAGTTAATTACGCATGGGAAAATGAATTTCGCTTAGATAGTTATCCAACCTTTTTAGCTTCATTTCTAAATGGCAATACAGGAAAAGAATTTTGTTTTAACACGTGCTGTTTTATGCTCAAAATGAAAAAAAAAAATAAAGAATTATATTTTTAAATAAGATTTGACTCCTTACAAAAATGCTTTCTTCCAGATGAAATGACTAATTGTTCATTTTTCCTTTGATCATTGATCAGTAACTGTATTGTACTCCAGAAAAGATTAAATTTAAAACGAAAAAATAAGCAACATTTTAATGTTTGTTTGCATATGCACATGTCATTCTGCGGCCCAATTCTAGTTCAAATGTACTATTTTTTTACTTTTAAAATTAATTATTTATGAAGATATTTAATTAAATAAAAATTGAGCTAAATAAAAAAATTGAGCCAAATTTCGGAGTTTTCACTGAGTGTTTCGCCAATAACTTCTGAAATATTTAATCCACAAAAATGATTTAAAAACAATCTTAGAGAGAAAGAAATTATTTATTTAATTGTCGATCAATTTCTTTCCTCAATGAAAAATATTTTTTTCAGTATTAACTTTGGATTCAATTTGTATATAATGAGTATATTGTAAAAAAAAACAGACCAATTTTGTTGTGTCATCAAATTCCTCTCTCATGTCTTTTTGCATTAACTCAACACTAGAATTTTTACTTCCCCTTTTATTTCGTAGCATAATCATCTTTTAATATCTAAACACAACAATTAGATGATGTAATATTTTCCAATGGCTGGCTTGATATTCTCAAATTATTTATATGATACTACTCGGTGTGTAATGCCATTTACGGTTACTGAGTCCCGTTCTAATAGAAGGGAGAGACTTATGGAGAAACAGAAATAACATTATGCGAAATTTTTCCGGTCAGGCACACAAACATCGAAAAGAAGAGAAAAATATTTTTTTTATCAAAGCACTAAAATCCATCATATGAAAGAACTTTTGTTGTCACAGTAGCAATGAAAGAGAAGGGAAAATGAAATCCCAAGGGTTGCTGGTCTCGTGCCAATAATTTCCAAGTAAGAAGACAAAAGGAAGAGAGTTGATTAGTTGCTGGTCGAGGTATTAGAAGACGCGGAAGTGGGCGAACGAACAACAACAAAAGACTGCTGCAAAATCTGTTTAGTAAAGGTTAACGTGTTATAAGTACTTAAATTTAAATATATTTTTATCCCGAGAAATATCAGAAATATTAACGAATTTAATGAGGCGGCGGTGGCCGAGTGGTAGGGTCTCGGATTTGGGGCTGAATGGTTCCAGGTTCGGAAACCGATTCCACAGCTACACGCTAAATCATACGTAGGGAGACAAATGCCCTACCGTTGGTGTGGTGCGGAAGTTTGGAGAGCGATTTCCAGTTCAGGCGTAGTCCTCATCATCTGAACAATGTTCAAAACTAAGAAGTCTGTCCCAAAATAGCCCTCCTTATGCTTTAAAATGGGACGTTAATGTAACTAAACGAGTTTAATATATAGTCAAAAGTTCTATTAAAAGTTTTCGCTGAAGTTTGCAGGCTTAGCGAATGTTGTATTTTATGTTTTTTCTATCGTATGCATAGATATTTAACAACTGCGAGAATCTCTGTGCTTCCGCACAAATGAATGACTGTCTATTGCACAGTCTAAATGTGTTCTCTGTGTGTCCTGCAAAACTGGCAAAGTTATGGAGAACTTCATGTGCTGAACCTACCCGCCACTCAGTTAAACGTCTCATTACTGGGCGAACAAGCATTAAAGCGAGTATATAAAATGATAGGAAATCCGAGAAAATTCTCAAATATTCGAACAATAGTAGGAGAAGATATAAATATTTATTTTGCAAAATTTCGGATACATCTCTCTTTTCCGTTGAAAATACGACCTATTTGAAAATGAAAATAATTTACCATTTCCATTGTTCAATAGATTCTTAGTTTAGTTGTTTTAGCGTCCCGTTCTAAAGCACCACGAGGGCTATTTCGGAACGGACCTCGTAATTATAAAACCGTGATTAGCATTACATCACAAATGAAAAGGATTCATAATGGTAATCGGTCAATTTTAGCAAATCTTTGACTTTTGAAATGAATTCGAAAATAAGTTTCAATTTAATGAAGGAGCCATTATTATATAACTTGATTGCTTGAAAAATCAATTACTGATACATTTCAGAAAGAAGTTCATTAAGAAGAGACTGTTCACATAGGGTAATGAGAAATATATTAACTCACGAAGATAGATGGACCGTAAGTGCTTACGTTTCGAAAATATAAGGATGGCCCGAATGAAAGTGGGGCTGTGATTCGAGCGGAATTCTACGTCCCGTTTCTCTGGCAGATGTTTGTATGTTTGTATATGTAAGAAGATATCTGGTATAAAACTATTCGCATCAATATGCCACTTAACAACCTTACTGCTTATCCCACGATTTCTGCGTATAGGAAATAAGGCTATTTTCTGCTTCATCCTGCTATTTTTGCAAACAAATATGTTAACTTCTTACTATTATAGCATTGAAGCATATTATACTAATAAAGTTTTGCATATAAATAACAATTCGCTTGGTACAACAGTATTTCAAAATGTTAACGTCGCATCTAAATAATAATATTAAAAAACAGGCAGTCAGAGGGATAGTCTGGGCATTTATTAGAGCTACGCTCGACACCATTAGGAGTGCGTCGTTTCAAAACCCGTCGTGAATGGCAAAATCCGATGAGAATAGGCACGATGTGGCCGAAATGTTTTGATTTTCTTTCGGTCACGTTTTCCATTCGGCTCGCTGGGCCATAAAACTGAAATACGATCGTGTGTAAAAGGAAGCGAGCCTCTCTTACAAAAGCGAAAACCATATAATTAGTGAGGGGAATTCTTTATGTTTTTTAAAAAGTCGCACACTACTTTATTTATGGAAAAAGAATTAACAGCAGCATTTTTAAATTTACAATTGTGATAGAATATATCAATTTTTTTATGTATCAAAGAATTCGAAAACAGTATTCGATTTTAGCAAAATATTGATATTTCTGGATCTGTTTGACCAAAATGAAAAGATTCTGCTGTCAAATAGTTCCTCTGTTCGTGTATTTTTGAACGACCCCTCCATGTTGCTTTATATACAGCTGTTTTGTGAATTTATAATGCTTTAGCGAACACAGCACAATTTCCAGCTACTACACTGTTTATTGTTTTCATAAAATTTGGGCCAAAAAATGCAGTTTTTGCTGAGGAAGCAGATACGTTAAAGTATATATGAATTTCTTAAGATACATCATCCAGAAAATAGAATTTGTTATGCAAGTTTTCTTAAGATATTTTTTGATGATATTTAAAGAACTCTGGAATATAAGCGTTAAGTTCATTTTTTATCTCATGGGTTTTTATTTCACACATATCAATATTTTGATATATAATATTTGAATAAAGATTGTTTTTCTGTTTCAATACAAGTAAGTTAACCTTTATTTATTCAACACATCACTGTTTGATATAATAATCGAGAGAAATTTTGAAATTATGTTGATTATAAGATATAAATTCTCTCTAATTATGAATATAAATACCAAGTGAACTTTTAAAAATAGATTTTAATTCATGGTCTGTTGGTTAATAAGACAAGTATTTATAACTTTATCAGCATGTACAAGTTAAACATTTGATTCATCTATGTATTTTATGATGCTGTGTATTATGTCCTAAATAAAATAATCAACAAACTTTAACCCTGCGTCGGGCGCAATATTCACACCGAGGAGTTCGGGCACAATGCACCTGACCACAACATAACATAACACCACAGCATACCCCCGAACTCGGAGCCAGGTCGGCTCCCTGTCGGTTGGGTGGGTAAGCGTGGAACTTTATTGATAAAGCAAGAGCAAAAAGAATGCCTTTTATATATAAGGATACAATAAGAGGAAATACAAATATAAACACTAATATATACACGAACATAAAAACAAAAATATATACACTAAACTAGATTCTGCGTCCTAGAATAAACACATGCACTTTTACATGATGATGTTGATGACAGGTTAGATGTGTGGTGAACATGTGGCTGGGCCCTGAGACACTGAACCTGATTATCTGTCTCTGGCATGGAATGTTACAGGAGAAAGGAGAAGAAGGACGTGCTGGGAGACATGAGCTTTGTAGTGGGATGAACAATTCAGGCTATTGTGGAGTTATTTTGGCTGTTCCGATATAAGCAGGTCTTCTTGCTGGTGATAAAGTTGAGGAGGTCTATCCCAGATAGCAATTTTAGTTTGCAGCAAGCTTGCTACAAATTTGTCATGACAAGAGTGCAAGCTTGCAGCAAGTTAACGAAAGCTCCGAAGTCACCATGAAACGAATTTGCAGCAAACTTGCCACAAGCTTGCCGTGCAAACTTATTGCAAATTATAGCAAAAACAGAGTACGAAACACAACCCGGGATAGAACTCACGACCTCCCGGTTCCGAAGCGGAGACGCTAACCATTGAGCCAGTTGAACTCTGAGAGGAGAAGATAGATTTCGCTAATACATCGTTCGATTCGATTCGTATACGATTTATTTTTAACTATTTTCTGGATTTCATTAATTTTTTGAGTTGAGAATATGATTTGAAGTCAAAGAGAGAGCGATTTTCGCTAATAAATACGTTTTGCTAGTAGAATAAATTATGAAATTAGAGTTCAAAAGTAATTACTTTAAAATGGGACAAAATGTCTAGTTATTATTGTTCAACAAACACCGACTGTTTTTTAGATTTAATTTTGTTTATAAACGTTAAAATTTCAACATTAAGAAAAAGGCGATATAGTTTTTTGTAAAGTGAGAGTGATATATTTAGTAAAAAGATGGAAAATGTTTCAAAATTTTTTTTTATAAAAAAGTTTTTTTTTCACAAATTATCATTGATTTATTGAATTAATAAAAAAAGAATTACGGTCTGGGAGATGCTATTAAAAATCGGATGTTTTTTAAAACAGAGACAAAGATAATTATCTCTTTATTGTGCTATCTTTTCAGGAAGCTTGTTTTGCAAAATTGCAGCAAGTTTGATTTGCAAAGCAGGTGGCGCTATTTGTCACATCGAAATTGCTACAAGTTCGATTCAAGTTTGACGCGTCAAATTTTGACATGACAAGTTAAAATCAAACTTGCTGCAAACTTACGTGCTATCTGGGATTATTTTGTTTGTTAGCAGGCGGTGGTTGGTAATTGATTTCATCCAGGCTTTTATGTGTTGATCGGCTGGACACCTGAGGTGGTAAAAAAGCGTGAGGCGGCACTTGGTGGCATAGTGAAGAGTCGTGCCAGGTTCTCCAAAGGCACAGCTGTTGTCCGGGTTTTTTTTCGAATCGAAAAAGATAGGATGGGAAGGGCCCGTGCCCTGTGATAAACTGGATGAGCTGTCTCGACCAGTTATGATTTCTATGTCCTACCTTCTTTATGATTTCATATGTGGAGCAGCCATTAATGCCATCATCCAAACGGCTCTGCCACTTGGCCAGTTCTCGCTGCTTTAGATCTTGTTTTGCACTGCTTCTGGGAAGAGGGACCATGAGCACTGCTGCCTCCGCGGACGTGATTGCCTCTTTGGCCAGCTCATCAGCTTTCTCGTTCCCCAGGTGCCCTACGTGGGCTCTAATCCAACACAGCCTGATGTTATGAGTGTTGTACAGAGAATCTTGAATGGATCTGGCTAACAATCTGGTAATTAATAATTTTAATCTTCATTCATTTTAATTTTTGCATTTTAAAATTAATAACTGACCTTTGTGGAGAGAAAAGTGCGAATATCATTTGAAAAAAATCATCCTGAAGAGAATATGAGCAGTCGATAAGAAATTACAATTTTTAAGCAACATGGAATTAATTTTCTGAGATAGCTATTAATTTTAGTATTCAATTTTTATCGCCGTTCATGCAATATATTTCTGATAAAAAATAAGGAGTCAGATATTGTGGTTTGAAAATATTCTCTTCCTATTAACGTACGATTCAATTTGAATTTATGAACTAACAAGTATTGTATATAAATATGAAATTAATGATATACACTTTATCGTCCACTGGAAAAATATAACAACTCTATCGCGGATAATTTATTTCTGACCAGAGCTTCGATAAATTTTATTAGACTCGGACGGAACTGCAATGTTGCTCTTTGCGACTTAAAAGCCCTTAACCTGGAAAATACAGCATTCATGAGTAATGTGATATTATATTGTTTTTCGATAAGAACATTGTTTCATTACTGTCATGTATCTCTACTATTAGAGACAAAACTTTCTACTGTTGTAACCACTTGTTATTAATAATAACCGGGACATCGCCTCTTTGAAACAGAAATAAATACAAAGATACTTCGGTCAAAGAATAACTTCTGTCCATAGTCTCGGAACTGCTCATAATCAATGGATTGGATCGTGCAAATGGCAAAGGATATTTATTTCTTAGCAAATAACTTCTGGAATACTATGGATAACTTTTATTAGGTAAATAATAAAGAGAATAGTTTATTATAAAATGATTGAACAGGTAGAATAATTTTTTGTTTAGTAGATTTAAGATTTGACAGCAATTGCCGTAATAAAAAGGAATCTAATTATAATAAAATTAAAGTTATAATTCTATATTGATAGAAAACAATGCAAAATTTTGTTCTTTCTTAAAGTGTAAACGATAAAAATATTGTATCTTAATAGCACAAAATATTAACGCAAACAGTAATTGTCTTGATTTTGTTTTCGCCTCTTATTCAAGAGCAGGGAGCGAGCTTACGCATCTGCCATCATTTGCTCTACATTAACTTATAAAAATGGTATTGTAATCATTCCTTCTTTCCGAGATAAAGGCGTTTACTTAGGAATTTATCTATCCTATTAAAATTCGAAGGTAAACAAACGTATGTATGTATGTATGTATATATGTATGTATGTCCGGCTATCTCCTCACGAACCGCTGAACGGAGAAGCACGCAGAGAGTACCAAAAGATGGGTAATAATCCAAGGAATCCATTTCGGCCATTTAAAATCCGAAATTACAATTAGTTAAAAAGATATTAATTAAAAACGTCAAAATGAATGAATTGACGTGCTGCCATCTATTGGCAGAATGGTGAATTCATTCACAGCGGATTCTTTTTTTCCCTATTATTAGTTTTCGCATCCGGTGCTGCATTTTTTTTATTTATTTAACGGAAGTTGGTATTTCCTTTTGAGCGATCTTCTGTGTTTGAATTTATTAACAACTGAAAAAAAATCGTTTTCCTGCATTTTTCTTTCTTTTTTTTTGTCATACGGTGTTTCGCAGCATTACGTTTGTTGGGGGAAAATATTTATTCATTTTTATCCGGTTTTTTTTTTCATTATTATTCGTTTTATTTTTTCTTTTGCAAAACAAATATCATGCTAATCTGTTTTAATTTATAAGCAAAAGAATTCTGGCCTTTTCATTCAAACCAAACTGCTTTAAGGTAGTAAAAAGGCTTGAACTGAAAGTTTTAATCCAACAAGAGAGGATTCAAAACAGATTTACGTTTGTTGGGGAAGCTTAGTGACAATATTTGTAGGGGAAAAACAGAGGCGGGCATATGAAAAAATGTGGATTCCGAGAAATGCTGGGTTATTAACTATAAGCTAATTAAAAGGTTGGATTTAAAACTTTTAATTAAACAATATAGGATTCAAAGGATTTTTTAAGTTTTGGGGGGAATGTAACGTTTACGTTAGCGACAATATGTGTAAAAAAATAAACCGGAGGCGGGCATATGAAAATTAGTAATAAAAAGACTAGATTTGAAAGAATATTTATATTTGTTGGCGAAAGTAAGTGACAATATTTGTTGAAAAAAAAATGGAGCCGGGCATATGAAAATATGGATCCCAAGGCCTCACGTGATCTCACTTCTCTCCGCCCGGGAATATCCCATTATTCAAGATTGCCCGTGCAACGCCGGGCCATGCAGCTAGTTATGCATTACAATGCGCCGCTTTTATATTTTTAAGCAGCTCTGTATAAAAAGAAATTCGTACCCAAATGGAAGATATTGAACAAATGATTTTGTAATTATAAATAAAATTATCTGCTTTAGAAATAGTGGTACTTCATGAAATGCATTTTAAGTATTAATAATTTCTAAACCTTTCTTTACTTATCAAGTTTTAATAACCTAAAATCTAGAAATAAAAATGATTCATTTGAAATAGAACCTAATTGTGGAACATTTATTAATCTAGAGGTGTTTATTTAAACATTTCAAATTTCATATGATATTTCCAAAGTGCTGGCTAAAATTTTAGTTAATTAGCAATCAATTGGTTTCTATGTATTTATTTGAAATTTATAATTCGATCAGAATATATGTATAAAATTTTAATAGATTAGAATATATGGCTTTATTAGAATACGAACTAATACCAATGAAGAAATGATGTTAAAAATGGATTAGAAATTCATAGAGATAAGTTATGTATAATAATATTGATTTATTAGTTTCTTTTACAAGTATATATAATTACTAGCTTATATACCCGGCGTTGTTCGGAATGGAAATATTTTCAAGTATAAGTACTTATAACACTTTAAACACAATTAAACAGTTTTTTGACAGTAACGTCTTTCGTTGATTTTCTTTTGCCCTCTCCTGTGTCTCTGACCCATTGGCCAGCAGCTAAACTAACATCTTCTTTTTGTCTCTGTACTTTGAACCACTTTACACGAGTCAGACAACCCTTAGAATTCCATCTTTCCATCCCCATCATTGCTACGGAGACAATAGAAGTACTTCATATCGTGCTTTTTAGGGCTCCTCATTCTCTTATCTTTGGTATTTGTGTGCCTGACCGGAAGCACCATTCTTTTTTTCTCCCTGAGCCCTCTCCCTTCGGAAGGAACGGGACTCGGCTATCCTTTAATGACTTTACATACTGCCAGTGGCGTACCGAGGGTAAGTGGTGCTCGGGTCATACTATGATATTTTTCTCATCCTCCCCCTTCATCATAAGAGGCTTAACTTGCGTAAATGGCGCACTGGACATGGTATTTTTCAACTCCTTATTGTATTTGACTTTAAAAAGACTGACAAACATAATAAAGTTTTGTCAACATGGTAAGTGGCGCCCAGGGAATATGTTTTTTTATTACCCCAGTTGTCATTTGCATAGCAAGCGGAAATGGCCCTCGGGACCTGGTATTATTTTTACGTCACCTTATCATAATTTGCTTTCAAAACTGACATAAATGCAGTAATATTTTGTCTCCATGGCGCCCCTAAAACTGGCATCCTAAAAAAATCATAGAAAAAATTGTGAAATTTAAACGAAACCCAATGTTGTAACTAAACTAACTTCACTGGATATCTGAGGGCACATTAAAAGCTACGAAAACGAAAGTTAAGTACATGCTACGAAATAAAAGATGAAGTAAAAAATCTACATTGAATTTAATGACCAAATAAAGCAATATTTTCTTATCATAACTTAAACAGTGGTAAAATCACGTGAATAAAGGATTTGATGGAAAAATAAATATTATTTTATAACAATAGCATTATTACAAATTGCGGTTTAAAATGAATTTTGAAATGATAATTGCAATGAGAGAAAAAATTGTACAACCATTAAATTGGTGTCATTAAAAAGATAATTGTTTGCTCTTTAAGGTGATATAAAAATAATAAGGTGATGTAATGGCAAAAAACGTCTAAAAATAGCTATATTTTCGTTATTTAATTTAATGAATAAAAATCTAATTCGAATTTTAAAATAATTTTTACGGCATTAGCTCCCTCTTGTTCTAATCCATCACTGTGCCAAATTTGATGGCCGTAAGTCCAACAGTGTGGACGTGCATAAAGAACCAAAAAACAAACAAACAAATACACATATACTTACTTTTCTCTTATATACATATATTTATACTAATAACATTTTTAGAAATGAGTTTGTACAAATAAATAACTCCAAACAACTTCAATACTCGAAATATGCAAAATCGTAGCTTAAAAAGCAACACCACCTATCTCAATTTCTTAAGAAATTACGCAATTTTTGCAACCAGTAAATCAATATTTCTGAATTTTTTTATCATCTCATATGAACATGTGACCGCATGTTCCTACCAGATGTGAAAAAATATGCAGAAATATACGTTATTCATTGTGAAAAATTGAGTATTTTCTTCCTCTTGAATTTAAAAAAATATTACAAAACAGGACTTTAATGCAACTTAAATAAACTAAACTAGACAGCACCAAGTCGCGTAGAAATGCATATTATGTGGGAAAGGAAATTATCAGGGTTCACATATTTTGCAAGTAGACAATACTTTAGAAATGAAAATAGTGCTATTCGATTGAATTTATTATTGACAACGTGATTAATGTTTTTATTTATATACAGTATAACTTGTCTTTAATGATATTACACGATCTAGAAAATATATTCTTATAGAAAGATTATCTTTATAGACAAATTGAGGATTTCTACACCTAGCGTTTAAGTGCGTGTGAATGCACTTGTATAGTAACTAAATGTATTGCACTTAATGACTCATCTATCAAAAAAAGGCTGTTTAAAATAGTATTTTATAAACATATAAAATATATTATTTTATATACTGAATTAAATTCTTACATTTAATCTTTTTTTAAGAACTCAAAAAGGAAAATTTTAGTCTAAAACTTTGTCACCATCGACATTTACGGCACCTTTAAATCATTTTCTTTTTCTATACGCTTTAATATATCCAAAGCACCTTCAATATCTTTTCCTCTTTTTTAAAAAAATCAACTGACAAATCTCTTCGAAAAAATGATATTGCTAAAATATTTTTTACAACATTCAACTCGCTTTAAGTCTTGATGTATTTACAAAATTATTCGAAGTTTTTCTTCAATTGCCAATATTTTACGCCGCGTCATCCTAGATTCAAAGAGTTAACACATCAAAGGCAAATTTCAAGGAACAAGCGGTCAGTCCGAAGTGTTTTATTTATTTAGAGAAAAGCACACTACAGAGAAAACACCATTTACAGAGTGCTGACAAACACACAAAGAACAAAAGTCACAATGAGTAAATAAAAAATAAAAAAATATATGCATTAGAAAGCAAAAAGTAGACCCCAGAGAATATATAAAATCATAAAACTTATGCAAACGTATATATAATTAAAAACGAAAACACATAATCACAAAACTTTAAGGCACACTATGACACCAGAAGCCGTATTATTTTTTTAAAAAAAATTTAAAGTTCATTTCCAAAAAGCAAGGTTCAAAAAGTCAAAACACTCAAACACCGTGTCTAATAAAAAACACACCAGGAGTTTAAAAACGTAAATACACACTTGAGATTAAAAAAAAAATGTCATACTTATGATAAAAATAAATCAAACACGGCGCCAAAAATAAACAGACTGGCGCCCACCACCAATCTTACAATCTAAGCTATCAAATATTTGTGCACATTCCAATCGCTAGACACCATGACCTCTATGTTTCAACAGATTCAGGTTTCTAGTCCCCCTCCGCCTCGATTCCTTTGTTATCTGGCATTCTTAATCATGGATTTCCTATCGTTTTCCAAGATAAAGAAATGGGATTTGTACAATACCAGATTACTAAAGAGTTAACATTATCTTTATAGACAGGTGGGTCTAAAAAGTGATTATCGTTGTAGGCAGATAGTTATCGGCATGTTTATCATTATAAACAGTATTCAAAAGCACATGTTTCACTGTATTATAAATTAATTAAAATTTCTGGAAGCGACGAAATTGATGAATGCAATCTTTAAGGATTTTTTCCTTAAGAAGTTTTGTAGATCTTTAATAAATTGGCAATGATTAGATTATATGACGCGGGTGTTCTAAAGCTTCACAGCCGAATCCCCGAATTTTTGCAGTATTGGCTGATTAATTGGCTAATCGGCTACCAAATTTCTCGAATAATCGGAAAATAGGTCAGCCCCATTTAGTTTGGATTCCCAGGGTTATACTGTATTCCTAAAAAATATAATTCAATATATAAGTGCCATTTTTTTTTCATTTGTAAGAGTTGAGAAAAGGTGCAAAGTATATATTTATAAATCGCTGCTTTTAAATACAAAAGTATGATAACAATATAAAATATAGTAAGTTCCCTATTGGTACAAGATGCTTTATAAAATTTCATACGATATCTTTGCGATGACATGTAGCTTTTAAAATATCATAAAATATCTAGTGCTATTGGGATTGACTTCATATTATGAAAGAAGCTACGGTCGCAATATTATATTTGAAAGCCATTCCAAGGAAATTTGTTGAGCTAATTTTCAACGTGCTCATGATTTAAAGATAAATGCAGAATCAAGCCTAAGTCCATACTGTTCCCGTCAGTGTGTTTGTGTAACTGAGCAAAACCTGTTCTGACGAACGGAACTTTGACATGGTAAGTTAAGAAGAAAAACGAAACCCGTGTCTGAAACATCGTAGCATGATAACGTGATCTTAATAAATATTACTATTTGTCTTAGATAATATCACTATTTATCTAAGATCATTGCTTGCCTTTAACTGCAACAAATCATCAAGGAATATCGTCTAGAGACCTCTCTCTAAATGCCACTCCTGCGTCTTTAGTCATAAGTGATAACTGCAACTTTCCGCCATTCTAGAACTTGCAATCAAAAAGAAAGGAAGGGTTCTGTAAACTCCGAATTAACAAATAGGCAACATGATTGTATTTTTGTGAGTTTAACTACCATTTTTAAAGTTTATATTCAATATTTATAATATAATACATGCATTGACACTGTCCGTATAAGTTGCATTTTTCAAGTTCTTCACATCTTATTCTAAATTCATATATTGATTTCACACTAATATTTATGTTCAGAATGCCATATTTCAAATTTTTCCGAAATTTCATATTCCGAAAATCAATACCAAAGCATTTAATTTCGAATAATTAATCGATATTTGTTTCTATAAATTATCATCTCTTAATTGCTATAAATAGAACAACATAATATATTTCATAATTGTACATTATAAAAAATTAAGGTGAGTATTTTGGCATCAATAAAATACTAATGGTTAATAAATTGAACTATTAAATCGGTTCAAAAAAGTGAGTTATTAAAGGAATATTCTATGTGTGCAACATACTCCAATTAATGTAATTGAAAATTAGGAAAGTTATGATGAATAATTTTGAAAAATTCTAACACAATTGAGATGATATAATTTATTTTGAGCTCCTGAAACTATACTGGCTCTTTCATAACTTGTATTATTTATTTAGAGAGAAACGAAATCTAAAAGAATTTTTGATTTTAAAAAATCGCTTTTTGTACATATGCACCACAATAATATACTCCAAAAGATTCTGTGTTTCCTGTTCTGTTGAACGACACACCCACGTGGCGATAGATCATGCTGTTTATTTTAATTTATAACGTTTGTAGCGGAAAAAGTTTAATTCCTACTACTGTTTTTCTTTATTTTCATCGATTTGACCATAAAGGATAAAAATTTGCAGTTAACGGATGAAGCAGATAAAGCAAAGCACCGATTTTATAAGTTATATAATCTATGAAACAGAATCATCTAAACCATTTTCTGTAGAAATCCAAATATTCATAATTACTTCTTTTCTTGTCCTATGCACATCAGTATGTTCTTTGTTCGAAGAATACCTGAATGTTTTCTAAAATTTAATTGGGAAATTGAAATGATCTTTTTATAAAAGAAAGTTAATATATTTTCAATTAAGCGAATTTTACGTTGTTTTCACTTTGAATGTCACTAATATTACATGTTTTCGAATATATTTTGATAAAAATTTACAATTCTCAGTAAATATGGATATAAAGAGTAAGTCAATTTTGAAAATTGAATTGAAACTATGGTCTTATTGTTCACAAGAAAGAATATATAATATAATCAACAGGAAGAATTATGTTCGTCGGAGCACATTATAATATAACACAGGGTATGCGAACAGTATCTTTACACATTTAAAAAGTAACTAAAAGAAAACAAGGAAATGCATGTGCCCGTTTTTCATATTCAATACAGAATGATAATATTTGCACCATCAGTCGCACTCGAAAACTCGAGCCGGAAAGAGATTTCTAACTCGGTCCTATCAAGCAATTAGAGAATTGATACATCGTAATTAATCTTCGACAGTATTCATACATTGACGTTCTTCAATGTTTTATGGCACCATAAGTATTAAATTTCGATTCTGTGGTGCCCGAAGTAATATATTTCGATCATATGGTGCCCTAAGTATTTATATTACTATCGTATGGTGCCCTAAGTAACGCTTACTTACTCCCTGCTTAACGGAACTTATTAATTTATAAATTGGAATCTAGATGTAAATTGCATTATATGGCATGCGTTATGCGAAACTCTTTGTTTGCAATAGTTAATTTGTGCAAAGTCAGTTTCAAAAAATGTTATAAGTATAATTAATTATAGCGTTACAAAATTACGATAAAATCAAAATTATTATAGAATATCAACTCTATGAATATACCAAATCGGAAAAAATAGCTAAACTAAAAGAACAAAGCCATGACTTTCAGATCCATTTTTAACAAAATTCCGTCATTGACATTAGTTTGTTCTTTAATATAGATTTTTAACGGCTTACTATAAATTCAAAAATTCTATTCAAATCTAATCATATTCTATTCAATGACAAATAATAGATTGATCATATCAGCCAATAAATTGGTTAAAAGCATACCAAAACAGAGTTCTTTATACAAATATAACTCAATATTTAATTGTTTTTCACAGATTGGTTGCTCTTTCAAATGAAACGATTTGCCGTGCAATTTCGTCAAATGTAAACTCAACATCACTATATATGATCAGATTAGATATTTTTATGAGCTACCACTATTTCTTAAGAACATTTAACTTACATATAAATATAATTTTTCCTTATTCCCACCGGTACAATTATATCGTCGCCTGCAACTCTTTTCTATAAATCGCTACTTTTAAATATAAAAGTGGTGAAATATAGCAATAATAATTACAGTACAATCGCTATAAGGCTGATGCCTCTAAATTCTCTTGCCATTCATTCAAATACCAAATTTCAGTCTATTTAAAAGTTTTTGCACCGCACCAGAAGAAAAAACTTAGGAAAGCTCAATGAAAGATTCAAGGAATATGTTTTGTTTAAGCTAGTGTATTATAATTAAAAACCATTTTTCAGAAGGCGCAGTTAATCGCGTGTTACGTATAATAGAGTTATAATGTAATAGAATAAGGTACTTCTGGGTAACGTTACTTTGTTTTTTCGCATATTTTAAAATTATTTCACAAAGGGATAAAAGCAAGATTATCGTAATAGGAATCGTATTTTTTAAATTCTTTAAATATTTTTTATAGTCTAAATACCTACGCATGTGCGGATGCGACTATTAGAGTCCAACAGTTTACCAATATGACAATTTATATATATCTGACATCAGTTTTTAGTTGAGGTGTAAACAAAAATCTTGCCTATGAAGGCTTTAGTTGATCCAATCAATACCTTATTCCAATTTCTATTTATCAGTTTTAAAGATGATAATGAAGGTTATATCAAACTTATAAAGTAATCGTAATTTAAAGAACAACCATGACCAGGAGTGAAGAGTTACGCTCGAAGCGGCTATTCTTAGTAGGAAGGTTATATGTTTAAAAAGAGAGAGTTAAAACTACGTAGAGAGCTTTAGTACTTCGAAAATGGGGATTTCCCGTAGAATCTCGTGACACTTGAAGTTAAAGTAGAAGGAGCGGTTCTCTAATTGAAGTAGAAGTCATTAAAAATGAAGTCGTTTTAAAAAGAATTATTATAATTTAAAGAAGATTAAAAAGTTAAAATATTACATTTATATATATATTTAATAAATATCTCAGAAATTAATTCAAATTTATCTTTAATAAAATAAAAAAACTAGTACGAGTAATTCTAAAAGAGGATGGATTTTAGGATTATCATTATTGCCTGAGGGAAATTTTTAATATCCGAGCAAATAAATCTTAACTTTCTTCAAACAATCGTTACAAAATGTAGTTCTTTTGTTTTGGAAAAGAAACAAAAATTTAAAAAGTGTTTGTCGATAGTGCCATACCACGGATACCACATTTTTGGCTTTCGAGCATATATACTTATATGTGGTTGACTAACAAAGTATTAGATTATTTCTAAAAAAATCCTAATTAGAATATTTACTCCTAGATGTTCTTTACTTGTGATAATTAAAAATATAAATGTTACTCAAAAGCGCGTTTTATATTAAAAGAAATAAAAGAATGGATTAGTTAATACTAATTTGAAACGATGGAAGTTATAGAATTAAGTCCTGTATTTAGTAGTCTTTCATCTTTCAAATAAATTTTGATACAAAAAAAGTCTGTTTATAGATTAATTCCTAAAATTATTGTATTAATAGAGTCCTGTTACACAACGAAACCAATAAAGTATGAAATGTTCAGATTTTTACCTTTTCCTTATAAGTAGTTAAGCAGAATGTCTTTAAATTATGAAGAATTCTTGATTATAAAGTTTTCAAAAAATTTAAATTTTTACTTTCTCATATACGAAGTACACAAAGAGAAACTCTGCGATTGTCGAAAAATATCACCCTCTTGATTTTGATGAATTCCACGTTGTAAACTTCCGATTCTGAAAAAAATTTGGAATTCTGGCTGTTTGCCTCTTATCCTGTCTTTGAATATATATATATATATATATATATATAAAAGACAAAATCACTCACACAATCATCACCGAATCTCCCAAACAACTGATTCTAAAAACTTGAAATTTGACAGGTGATTACTGCTTTGGTAGTAAGTGCTCACTACGAAAGAATTTTTCAAAAGTTTCATTAGAATTTTAATTAATTAAAAATTACAATATATATTAAAGATTTTCCGCTATAACTTCGGCACATAATGTAGCAAAAAACGCATTTTAACATCATCTTAAGTTCAAAACATTAGCTTTTTATTAGCATCAATTAATTTCCATGCGAAATTCTATTTATTTTTAATTAATTTTTTAACATATTTTCAAACACAATTTTCAGGAATGTTTGTATTGTTATCGTCTACAGTATATATCGGTGCATGCACGGAAGACCTCCTTTGTCGATTGAAAAAGAAAGAAAATATTATTAACTGAGAAAAAATAATGGCGAGTTACGTTTTGAAAATTATTTATGTCTTTATTTTGAGAAGTAATTTGATAACTCTTTTGTAAATTATTTATAAATAGATGTTCTCCCATTGTATATATTTATTACATAGTACGTGTATTGGCGAGAAAGCATATGAAACTTTTCAGAAAACAGACTTTGTAGTAATTCAATCTTACCTCTTACTTCGACTCTTTAAAATCATGGTGGACAAGGAACAGCAAGATCGCTTTTTCGTCCAGATTTAGTCTGTTTGCCCAAATTTTTCTCACGAACACTATTTCTTTTAAATTTATTTTCTAGTCTTCTTGCACGAATATTTCTTAATCTTTTGTATTTTTTATACCTGTGTTCTACGCACTGATTAACTAGATATTCTTATCCAGCTATCCTGGACATTTAACTTCAGATATTCTAACTTAATCTTCTAACTAAATTCTACAATTTGTGGATGTAGATATTGTTGAGATTAACTGATCACAGATCCCTTGAAAATTAAGTGGCTATGACGAGTGCCTCTACTCATCCCTGTCTTATCAAGTGTATGGTGGCGTTTCAATGTGATGGGAAAAATTCGTTCTGATATGGTGAGTCTTGTGTCGAACAACCTACAAAGGTTCAATTGCTTTACTCAGCAGACATCTGGATTTCCCTATTGTACTAAACTTCAGTATCTCATCAAAATGTCACCCCTGTTACGTCTCCCCTACCTCGTTCCCACGACAGAGGACCACACAACGAAAACCCCGGAGCGACAGACTGGAAAGTAAGAGTCATGAAACGGAGTCGTAAAACGGCCCGGCCTTACGAAATTCCAGAGGGTTCCAGGGAGTGAAGTGCAGTACCGTGTGAGTGGGTCATACAAATGTAGCCGACAAAGACGTCCAGTTAAGAGTTGACCGCTTCCAATCAACACCATAGAGGGAAGCACACGACTGCGGTTGGGAGGGTTTGTCCAGCTGAAGGAGGAACCACCGAGAAATAATTCATGAGCCACTCCCCTGGCCTCTGAGAGAAAGTGTTTAAGAAGGGAGGGAAAGAGAAAACGAGGGGACGATCAGATAGGGAAAGCTGAGAAGAAAACACGCGGAGAGCTAACTCCGTTGTGTTGTTTTTCGAGATCTGGAACTTAAAGTAGACGGGCGTATTTTTGATCCCGTGATTGTAGCCAAATCTTTGGCTGGACTAGCTCCTATGGTGAGCTGTCGCATGTAATGGAAGCATCCCTTTGGTGGATTGCGTGAATTTTACGGGCGTTCGTATAACCTCGTTGCCATATATCGACCCTCAGTATCTTCTTGCTCATCCTGAGTAGAACTTAGTCAGAGCCTGGCTATAAGCATCCCTGTGGTGGATTTTTGCAATTTATTGAGCTTTCTGATAACCTCAATTTCATATACCGATCTTCGGTGTTTTCATAACTCGCCCTGAGTCGTTACAGTTTGCGGAACTCCCTTAGTTCCTGAACTTTACGATAAAGTTGCTTCACGAGTAAACTCACCGTTGTAACTTCGACTAAGTCAAGTTACGCTTATTATTGACTCTCGCGATACATATACGGGACTTTTTATTCTTTATTTTTGAATGTACCTATCACTTGTAAATAGACCTGTAAAATAGTCATTTATTCAAGAAGTTTTATTAAATTTTGATATGCGGAAATTCAGTGATTTCTTTACGTCTGTTGACCTCTGATCAGACCCCGGTGACAATGGGCGACGACCTCGCACCCCTTAAATTTTTCATCAATAAAAACTTAGCTTCCATTACCTAAGAAAGTAGCATAGGGGGCTCCTAAGATTTATTTAGTAAAGTGAATAAACAATAGTCAAAACACGAGAAAAAAGAGATAATTAACTAAGATTTCTTTTTAAATTATCGATATTCTCCAGAGGTTCGGTTTATGTTCGCATGATCTTTGAGTTTTAAGATAAACATGATCCAGACCACTTCGCAATTAACTGCCCAGTGACAAAACCCTTTCATTTTATCATGCCCAGTGCTGAAATAATATCGACCTGGTTTGAAAATATTGTTCAAAACAAAAGATTCCTGGCACGACTCATGAACATTATGAAGATCCTTCGTGAATGAAGGCATGATTCATCACTGATGAATGAAGACTTTCGCGCATCCAACAGCTATCAAGACATTCAATGCAGACTATTTCAGAATATTCTTTAGTGTTAATTGTTGTTGTTGTTTTAATTATTTTTTTCTCTCCTTCTGTAATTCTTCTTTATGCTGAGAGGGATATGTACAAGGGTAAACCTTGTTTGTTCGGCTCCCTCCCGTATGTACTAATAAGACTAATTAATATTTAAAAATACCTCATTAACTTGAAAAATGTTTGAAGGTTTCCTGTTACTTAAAAATTGATTCGAAACTTGAATATGGAGATATAAATAATGATTTTTTAACATTCTTAATGATGACTCTTTTTTCATTCTTAAGAATTATTAATAATTTAGGAAGAACAGCTGTCTTCTCTTTCTAAAAATTATTTGGGATAGTCTGTATTTTTTGGGAACTACGAGATTTTAAAAATCTGTGGCGCAACAGATTTTCTCATTGGTATTAAAAAAATTAGCATGTAGACTGATCTTGTGTTGGAATTCCGTTGAGTGCTTATATATAAAAAGAAGACAAAACACTACAATGTTTAAACAAATTATCTTGACATTGCTTAAAAATCATTAATAACTTATGGAGAAAATTTGATTTCAGCTGTTTTCAAAAATCTGTAGGTTCACTTATTGTTTTCAATTCAATTAAACGTTTCAAATGATAAAAGGATTTTGTTGCTAAATTCATTAATGGAAGTATGGTTAGTTACTCTTAATAAAATAATAAAAAAAGAAAGAAAACATATTTTGCTGTTATTAGATGCCACTTATGGCCTCACATAGAACATTCAAATATAAAATTGTCTGGGTTCCAAATCAACCAATCTTGATGAGCCTATATATCAGAAAATTATTTGTTGTGTTAAAGTAAATTTTTGAAAATTTCTATTGTAATCTTTACTACCTAATATGAAAATAACATCAAATGCAAATGATATAATGAAATCTGTAACAGTTCTTGACGCAGAGATGCGGTTATCGAAACTTGGAAAGAAATAAGCAAACATGCAATCAAAAATGCTTTGTTTAGGCGAATTTTTCTGAAAATGTTTGCACCGGAAATTTTTCATCCACCGAAGATACAGATCTCGTATACGAAGTATACGAGAAAGTAATGAAAGCGCTCTTTCCCGAAGGTCGAAGCTCTGCTGCATGTATTAGCTCTAGAATTGCCACAGTTATCTAAGTAGTAAGATACGATCCAAGGAACCATAACTGATTCAATGAGCCATTCGCGGTTCGCCTTAATACGGCATGTATACTTAGACATACATGACTTAATCTTTGAGACAAGCATATGACTACTCGCAGGATCAACAAAGTAACTTCATCGTTCTTGTGCGAAAGAATTCATATCAATCGACGATAATATTTTAACAAAGGTTCTTACTGATAATGTGAATGATTTAATCCAAAGACATGCGGACAATGATAGCACTGATGATGATGAATATAGTACAGAGGAGAGCAGTTCCAATAAAGAACAACTCTCCATTTAATGAAATGGATCCTTTTTAGATACAGTATCTGATCTTCAAAAGCTTGCCATTAGTCAGGAATATGCTGAAATACTTGCACTTTTGAATAAAACGAAAATATTAAAGGAACGAAGAAATATTCATAAAAGTTTTGTACATAAAATAATGCTGGGTTATTATAAAATTTAGATTTAACAAATAGGTTTATATTCCTTCAATTTGTATATTTATTGTAAGGATAAACAATTTCTTTTGAGTGGATATTGACGATGAAATTTATTTCTATTTTATGCTGAAAAGAAATATTATTAAAAA
>BGPR01010835.1:6063-23158 GCA_013235015.1 Araneus ventricosus
CGTAATTTTTGTGTCATTCATCTAATAAGGCATAGGATACTTGAGATACTTATGGATTCTACGTAATTTTTGTGTCGTTCATCTAATAAGGCATAAGATACTTGAGATGCTTATGGATTCTACGTAATTTTTGTGTCATTCATCTAATAAGTCATAGGATACTTGAGATGCTTATGGATTCTACGTAATTTTTGTGTCAAATTATAAAGCTAATTAATGATAAAAATTTAGTTTATAAGCCTAAAAATGCTATAATTCGATGCACTTCAATATGGCGGGCTCGAGACTTAAGAGGTTAAGGGTGTCCAGGTGATTTTTTTATTTTAAATTAATTGATACTTTAATTAAATTACAGATTTAAGTTCCAAAATTTCTGTAATTCGATGCCCGAATCTGACACATAAATTTATCCTCAGGGGTAAAAGAAGGATGTTTTCGCAAACCTTGGAGTAAACTAAACTTTAAATTTTACTCTACCTTGGAGTAAAAGTCCAACACGACACAAAAACCCACGCTTAATTTTTTCAAAGAATTTTCATTTGCGAAGCTAAAGGTATACTTTTTTTAATTTATTAAGAATTAATTTGTTTTTCACAACCCCATTTAACAAAATTACTTAAAGCTTTTGATTTCTGTATGCTTTTCAAACAATTATTAATCTTAACACTCTGACCCCTAACCCCGCCGTAAACGGCCATGCAACTCCTATACTAGTGGGGCGGATTTCGGCCGGTTGCTGTTCCGAAACGGGGGAGAAGGCAGTTGGGCGTGTGGTCATTAAAGGGGCCCTTAGGGGAGAGACGAGAGATGAAAGGCCTGCCATTCATATCTCCCACCACCCGTAGTGAGGAGAAAAGGGGGAACGAGGCGGACGAATCCATTCCACAGATAAATTAGTAAGCAAACCTCCGTATACAACTGTACTCAGATTTTGAGAACTCTTAGTAGTCAGGGGGTTAACTTACTTCCAGAGACGGGTGTGGAATTAAGTTTTGGAAATTGCTGCGTTTATGCACTTTTGATATTTTTTTGAATATATTGTACTTTATCATAATTGCCACACATATGATTAATTTCCGAATGAATTTGAAGAGATTCATATCGAAATCACCCCGACCTAGCTGAAAGATGTCCAGTGTACTTGAGTGACAGTTGCTGCAACAGCTTGAGTGCTGAGGCCGGAGTTCTAATTGCCATCACTGACCACAGAATAGCCCTTCCCGTAGGAGGCACTCACTATCACCGGCAGAGGGCAAGCCCCAACCATTTTTGTACTCTCCAGGGAAGCGAGACCCCGCTTACTTATTTGGTGGCTTCGCGTGGCCCCCCCCCCCCCCAAGTAGGACAAATTTGAAGCGATAATAATTCTCTCAATAATTTCAAAAATTCTCTATTTCCGGGTTTGAGTAAATAAAAACTAGTGTTAGAAAGTAAACATTCTGGAATTCCCCAGCTATATTTTAACCACAACCAATCCCTATGAACTACATCAGAGGTGATGAGTTGGTTGCACGCAAACTCAAAGTCTGTAATGGCTGACACAATTAAACATAAGGGATTAAAAATGTAACATAATATTATTCCCCTAGTCCGTGTAAAATGAAAAATTGAAAGTTGTATAAGTCCTAAACCTACCCTCAAAATAAGTAAAAAAGGCGAAAGGAAGTGTAATTTTTAGATATCCTTACAAATTATTGTGGAATTATTACTATACTGATTTGACGTTGAACTAATACTATTATAAAAATGGACTTAAATGTAAAATCAAAAATAAATCCTGCAAATCTAATAAATTCCAGTAATTTGACTCTTAAACTTACCTAGGCCCTTAACCTTTTCCGGCTCAGTGGTTGCAAAAGAGGACGGCAAGTTTTAAATTTTCTAAAAAAAAAAAAAAATCCAATTTCACATTGAAACCTGGAAAATTGCAGAAAAAGACAGCTGATAGTTCTCCTTTTAGAATGTAGATGGCAGCACAGTGAAATTTCCCTTTCATTTCCGAAAAATTATAGATTTAAAATGCCCAAATTTCTTGACTCAGAGATAGAAATATTTTTTAGTCCTTGCCTTTTGCAATTTTAGCAAATTTACTCACAATTTCCCTCCAATATTTTAGAAGTTTCATAATTTTGTGTAAAATTTAACATTATTTTTTGAGCATATCAAGATGGCTGGGTCCAAAGGGGGTCCTCATATGAGGGGGTGTCCCCAAAGAGGGACAACGAAACGACCCCTCCACAGGAAGAGGTGGTTTTTTTTTGTAAATTCTATGTCTAAACAATAAACTAAGCCCATTCAGGATGTTTTTTCATCGTATTTAAAAAAAATTGATGCCTTACGCCGGAAAGGGTTAACACACTTTTTTGTATGGACGGATGGTTGGAGGGGGGGAAGACAGCAGGGGGTACGCGAAAATAAAAAGCTAATCAAGGGGTACACGAGGGAAAAAGTGGGGATGCCTAAACTACATGATTGTTTATGTTTTTGGTTGCATTCATTTATTTTTGTACATGTGGTTTACTTCACAATTTTACTGAATAAATCTATTGTTTTCCAGTTTCTCCGGACAAGCAGAACGATGACGACGTGTTGGTCGTGCAGGGAATCGATCTCCACTTGGAAGAGAACGTCGCTGCCCACTACACAGGCGATTACGACATCGTGCAAGCTGAGAAGCCTTGCCTGGTCCTACGCAGGGGCTTCCCCTTCAAGCTGGGGGTCAAACTCAATCGAAGCTATGACAAAGAAAAGGATGTGGTCTGCCTGGTGTTCACTGCTAAAGGTGACGTATTTAATTTATCTAGAGAGAAATTATTGCAATGTTTCGTATAAAAACATAAGGTAATGCACCTTTTATACGTCTTTCATGGGACTGACGTAAAACGATATAGTCGGGCCTCTATTTAACGAAATCGCTAAATCGCGAAAAAAAGTTCGCTATATGGAAAATTCGTTAAATAGAGATTCGTCTATTAAAATACTTTAAACTGCACAAAACAGATTTTAAATTCATAAATACTAAATGTTATTTAAAAAAAGTAATACAATAATAATCATATCTTTATTTTGTAAATTAATATCTATTAGTTTTATATATCTTACCCATGAAAAAGAAATCTGCGAGGAAAACACGAATAAAACAAAACATTGTCCGGGAATACACTGTATTTTCAATTTTAAAAAAAAATTTATATTAAAATTAATGAATTTCAGCATTTCACGAGCAGCATTATACGAGGGTTTGTTAATTTCTACATCATGATCATTTCCAATTTCATCATCTTCGTCTTCATCGCAATTCAGTGCTGTATTGTTTTTATTTTTCACACTGTCCACTTCAAAACTGCCTCATCCACATCTTCATAGACACATGCTTTTAAACGTTTGAACAACGATTCGATTAATCATAATTTTGTATCTTATCACGATTTTTTATTGTGGTTGATAAGCTGTTTGGAGGAATACCACATTTTAAAGCAATATCCTTTTCCTTCACGCCTTTATCCACCTCATGAAGAATTAGTTATTTTTCTTTGATGCTCAAGTACTTTGACATTTTCCAGTTTCAAGGTCATTGATCACCATAAAATGTGTTAAAAGACAGAATAAGTTTGAAATGTTTTGAGAAATGGAGGAAAAAAATACTGGATCATAAGAGAAAGTTCGTTAAATAGAGAATGCACTTCGCTATTTGGAGGTTATTTCACGAAGAAATTCGCAATATGTTCTTGGTTCCAAGGAAAAGTTCGCAAAACAGAGGCTCGTTAAATAGAGGTCCGACTGTATACATATGTTTGTATGTTTTTAGTTGTATATTTAGTTAGTGGGCCTCAAAATATTTTTTACACGAAAGGCTGAGAAAGGGTTATTTTTCTTCCGCCTCGAGTTGCTCTTTGCGTTAATATCGGATCCGTAAGAGGGGCAAAACTTGACGCAGCAGTAAAATAGAGGTTCATTGAATAGAGGTCCGACTGTATAAATGAAAAGACGTATTATCGAAATTTTAATAAACAAATTTGATTATTGCTAATTTAATACTACTAATAGAAGTTAATTTCAAATTTATAATTTAATTTTTTTTATAGAAGATTTATTTTTAAGAAAGAATATTAGTATATTACTACGTAGTATTGAAAACAATAATGAAATTTTAAAATTAAACATTTATCTTTAAAAGTGAGAAATATCATACTAATGTCTCTTATTTTCACTATTTAATTTCAAGTCAAGTCAATTAAGATCACAAATTTCCTATTTGAGTTTTAATTTCTCATTATTCACCTGTCTATCAAGAAAAAGTGGATTTTTTTAGTACTGAATCAGCAGTATTTCATTGCTGAATCAGATGATTTTTAAAAAGAGAAATTAATTCATTAATTTCAAATTTTTGAGCAAACTTGGTTTTATTTGCAGTTAAGTATTATTGAAACATGCACCTAAATTACTGAAATTAGATAATTATAATTAGAGAAATAAAGATTTGGATTAATGTATGCAGTCTTATTATAGGGTTTTTATTTATTCATTTTGTGTTTTATTATAATCGTTGTTATTAATTAATTTATTTTCCCGTATAGATGCTACAAATCCATCCTATTCTCAAGGCACAATGATTTTCTGCCCTGTTATGCCAAGTGATAATGCAGTGCTGCCATCTGACGCATGGCAGGCGAAGCTTTTGTCAGGCTCTGAAGAGAATTCAATTTCAGTAGAAGTGAGAATCCTTTTGTTTCGATAATCGTTTGTCAACGTACTTTAAATGGTTCGCTTGCTTTAAAAAAAGATAAAAATTTATTTTAATTAAGTATAAAAATAAAATTAAAAAAGAGTTCAATGGTTTACAAATTTATGCATAATAGTTAATCCATCGTTCAGATGAAAATCGTGGAATTCGAAGTCTTTTTTTAATAAATATGTTTAAATATTAACGGTAAAACTTCTTGATTTTGTTGAATTTTCTAGTGACTCTTGAATTATTCTGCTTAATTATAAATTCAAAACACATGGCGCAATGGGAATTTGTAGTGATTTTTATCTAGTTATAAAAATATTAGTCCTCATTTATTCAGTTATATAGATATTCAATCCATTTTTTATATCTGACATACGGTTTAATTGTAGCTTTTAATCTTTATTTCGTGGATACGAATTTTATAAAATTTTGTACAATTTTATAAAAAAATAATATATAGTTGGCCCTTGTATTGTCATTCCTCTGTGGGGTCATTCAGTTTATTTGTAAATATTATATCTTTATAAAACATTACAAAAGATTCATTAAAGTTCATATCTTTGCTGCGATATAGTCTACACTCTTACTGCATATGATTTTGATAGCACAATTCCATAAAACATTGTGTATAGATAGCTAAAATCCGTTTATAACAGATTGCCAACATTGTGATAGCTTTCCTTTTCACATAGTATATCTTAACAAACTTGGACATTTCTCACAGATCATGAATACTTCCGACACCGTTGTGATATATTTAAGCATAATATGAGGAATTGTAGAGCCTTCTTTATCAAAAATAATATATTTATTGGACGTCAACCACAGCACAAACATGTAAAACAAACACATGCACTTAAATCACAAACGTTACATCATTCTTACATCGAATTCCAAGTTCAATTCATTATTCTTTTCCGTTGCTAGGCAACGTTAGCAAAAGACAAATATATCGTTGTAACACTATTTTTATAACTTTTAGAAAAGAATTATGCCAAACGATATTTTTAATTAATTTCTTTTTCAGCCAAACGATATATAAATTAATTTATTTTATGACCAAACGATTTTTTTATCTAATTAATTTCTTTTCTTCAAATATTTTAATAATTCTACAAATATATATTTTTATTCGTTACGAATATTACATCGTGTTTCAATAATGCCATATCTGTTATTTCTTTTAGATTTAACTGTATGGTGTAATTTTGCACGCGGAGTTTTGAATACTAGTTAAATTTATTTTGTTTAATTTATTTTTAATGCCTTAAGTCCTAAAATCAATAAAAAAGTTACTATAAGTTTCCCATTTTTTATGCATATATGCCAACACTATAGAATGAAATCTTGTTCTTGTTTTGTCTTTACATCTTGTAAATGATTTCAATATTGCATGAAACTGATATACGTTATTCCTGTGTTTCTCACAATGCGGTTGGGCCCGCGGTGGTCTACTGTAAGGTTTCGGCTTCGGGGCCAGAGGGCTCTAGGTTCGAAACCTGATTCCGCTAAAGATCCGCCGAGTATGTAGACCTGTTGCACGCTAAATTATGTGCAGAGGACCAAACGTCCGCCCACTGGTGTGCTGGGGAAGCTTGGAGAGGGGAGCTTCAGTTCTGGTGTCGTCCACGTCATCTGACCTCGGTTCAAAATTACGAGGTCCGCCCCAAAATAGCCCTTTTGTTGCTTCAAAATAGATTATAATAGGAATTCTTACAATACGATATAACGCCAACAAGATATACCGCAAAAAATGTTCCCCTAATTTGTATCTTATATATTAAAATCCGAAGGTAAACAAGCGTATGTATCTATGTCTGGCTATCTTCTCACGAACTGCTGAACGGAGAAGCTCGCGGAAAGTACCAAAAGATGGGGAATAATCCAAGGAATCCATTTTGACCATTTAAATTCCGAAATTTTAATTAGTAAAAAAGATATTAATTAAAAACTAGTTTACAACAATACTTTTCATTGTTGCAGCGCAATTCAAACCGTTTTCATTGTTTAAACAAATATTTAATTGCGTGTTTCTGTTTCATCGTTGAAAACTTCAACAATACAATATGGATCCCTCAACATGGATGTCATTGTTTGCGGGTTTTGGTAATTGATACAAAGAAACAGGGATAATTAAATCGCTCAAATTGTGTGTTTTACTAAATATGTTCGTTTTCCTTGAGATTTAACTTTGAGATTTCATGTATGTAGTGCATCTTGCTTCATGCGTTTAAAAACTGGACGAAGGCAAATGAAAAAATATGGATCTCCAGCAACGCTGGTCATGTGACCTCACTTCTTCTCTCCGCCAGATAATGACGCATTATTCGAGATAGCCCAGATAATGACTCATTATTCGAGATAGCCCGTGCAACGCCGGGCCATGCAGCTGGTTTCTTCTAAATTCCGTTTAGCACGTCTTCGATGTACGCATTTCGTTCTATTTTTATAAGTGTTATTAATAATTATTTTCTTCGTACAGGTTACTACTACTCCCAATTGTATTGTGGGCGATTGGATCTTGGAAGTAGATACCAAACTGAAGGAAGAGAAAGAGGGACAGTCCAAGAGTTTGAGATACACAGCCAAACAACCTGTTTATATATTATTCAACCCTTGGTGCAAACGTAAGCATTCAAAACAGTTTCCCATTCAAATCTTTTATTTCACCAGTTAATATTATATATTCTCTCATAAAATCTATTAAAGTCGCAGTTTTCGATGACTTTCAGTTAAGTCAGTGGCGATGCTAGGGTTCGGGTCTGGGGGGCGCTGAGGTCATAAAAATTTTGTATCGTCGTGACGAACGTCAAACCTCATGACTTATGTAAACCAAAACACTTTAACTTTGCAGACTTTCCTCACCTGTCAATAAGAATCATAAAGAACACTTCAATACTTTCCAATAATCTAATAAAAAACATAATGAAATAACTAGACAAAAAATATTTTCGACCGCGTCAACGCTACAAGTGGAAAGTCTAGAAAAGTAGGAAAATTTTCGAGCCTGTCAAGCCAGAAAACAATGTTTTCACGATTTTATTTTTATTTTTTAAATGAAAATTAAGAACAAATAGTTGTAGTGATGTTAAATAAAATCAAGTATTTTGGCTCAGCTCTGGGGGGGGGGGGGCCTACAGAACGATAGCCCCCCCTGGATTCGCCACTGAGTTAAGTCATAAAAAAAACTCTGTGAGGGTTTCCTTTATTTTTTTGTTGAAGACTTATTATGAGGTAATTAAATTTTTACAGGCAGTGTTCCAAAATGTAGTTTAGATATTAATAATATTTCAAGCACCTAAATGAAATAAAATACAAATTTCATTTTTTATTAAACAATATTTTTTTGTAAATATTTCTTATCTCTATGTGTATGTATATTTGGGATTAGCGAAAAATTATCAAAGGTTAGAGAATGAGTTAGGGGCCGTCCACAAATGTTGCTTGGAGGGGGGATGACGGTTCGTGAAATTGTGACAGTTTGTGACAATGGGGGCGGGGGTAACAACAAGTGTGACATCACACATTTTGGTTAAAATAAAAACATTTAAAATCAGCAGATTAAATTTTGAAGTTATTTTGAAATTACCAGAATTTGAGGGTATTTTTTTAATTGGGGCTAAAACAACTTTCATGTGATTTTTTTCACTTATATTCCTTTCTTTTCGAAAAAGGAATTCAGGGTAGGTTCTGAGAATATGATAGCAGCAGAAATTCTTCACCATTAAAAGGAAACCTCCAAATGCCATTAAAACACATAGTTAAAGTTTAAAAATAAAATTTGAAATATGATCTATAACATAGTGCTTTGTTTCTGAACTTTAAGTATATGTTTTTGTAATATAGCGTGGCATGTGACAAGGGGGGGGGGGTTTGAGAGTTGTGACACTTGGTGACTAAGGGGGAGGGGGTCAAAAAGATTGAAAAAAAGTGTGCCATCATTTACGGACAGCCCCCTTAGTGTACATTTTATTTGAGTTAATAAGAGTTTGCAAGACTCCAGAAAATATGAAATGTTCTGTTCTTTTCTAATCTTTTGTTTTAAAGTTATTTCAATTATTTGTATTGGATTTGTATTTGACCCATTTTGTGTTAGATAAACCGGATCCGTTGAATTCCCAAGACGCTTTATGTTAAATAATAAAAAAAGAATACTCTCGTGGTGCCCTCTATTGGAGTTCGGAGTAATCTTTCTTTTGCAGTAAAACCAGAGTATTTCATAAAACACTTAGATCTTTCAAAATAATCATTAAATTTTCCTGAATTTTAATTAATTTATTTACTATTTATTTTGTAAGTTTACTTATTCTATATAGTTAGTTTCTTTTGGTGAAATAAAGAAGAAGGGAAACATTTTATATAGGATATCTCTTAATTTAGTTTGCTTTTAATTTCTGTAAATATGTCTTTTACAAACGTCTGTTTAGTGTTAATCTAGTAAGTTACTTTGAATTGTTCTTCCATTTTGTTTTTCATCTATCTAAACATGATATTTCAACTATCAAAACGTGGTAGTTTTATTTATTATTTATTTATTTATTTTATTTTTTGAGAAAAAGATATATTAAACCAAATTTCTTCACACTTTATATTTATTTTAACTATTTTGGCCATTTTAATTTTCTGTGTAATTAGAAGCTGTTGGTTTCTGATGATTAATGTGGGAATTCATGAAATTTAATCTATTGTTTGTTTCACATTGAAATTAGTGACATAAAATTGTGTGGAAGTACAAAAACACCGCTCACTCAAAAAGATTTTAAAATTATTTATTAATTCGCATATTCCTTTTATTTTATACTTTCTTTTTTTGTATTATCAATTAAGTTAATATTTTGTATTTTACAGGATTTTTGATGGGGTGTAATTGAGGTTTTCGATTAATTTTTCGATCAGCATTAAATTAATAACACTATTTTCGAATTTATTTAGGTTGCTTTCCCATAAACTTAAATTTAATTAAAATAAGATAATTTCTTCACTCAAAATATTGCAAATATATTCCATTTATGTGATGAAAATTCCACATAACTCCTAATTTCTATTATGTTTGATTCTCACTTATCATGTAGAATTATAAGCAATTCAATTTGTCCGCACGTTTAAAATGTATCCTTTCCCCCGCGATTTCATTTTTAAGCCTAAAAGCATTTCTATTTTAATTCGAACGTAAAAGTACTTCTACTTTAACTGATAAGTTACAATTCTTTACTTTCCCCGAACCCCAATAAACTTGCTGAATTAGCAAAAATCCCAGGATTTTTGTTTTGAAAAAATAAAAGTTGTCATCCGCGTCATTTTGTGCGCAGGATCGTACCTCTATCTGAGGAGGTCATCGCATGAACCGTTAGTGATGGCGGTTATTATGCGGAAGCCATAGTGTCCTATTTTTTTGTCGTGGCGGCCGGTTCATTCATCTTTAATCCGCACGCCAATTCTGGTTGGAGTAACTCGTTTGTGGTTCCCTAAAGCACCTTCTGAAGATTTTAAAAGTACTCTTTCATTGATAATCAAAATAAACTAAAGACTTCAAAAAACAAAGATTTTTGGAATTAATTACCCAGCCTGCAATTCATTTAAGCTTCGCCTACACACCCAATCAATGTATATCACATATATGTGCTATATGTTTCTTCTGGTTTAGAACTTTCATTTTTCTTTGAGTTAAAGTAAGTGGAACCTAAATTAGTCTAACCTAAACACTCTTCTTTAAATTAACATAGATGAATAAGCATTGTAATTTTTCTTAATTTGCAGAGGATGTGGTATACATGAGCGAATATGAACATCGCAAAGAGTATGTGTTGAATGAGGGTGGATTGATCTGGAGAGGTACGAATAACCGCCTGCGGCCATGTGTCTGGAATTATGGACAGGTAAAAAAGAGTTAAATTTTCCATCCATGTTTCTATTTTAGAATTATCAAATTTAAAACTTAGAAAATTTATTGTTTCCTTTAACAATTTAATTTAAAAAGTGAAATAAATAAAAAATATTATTTCTTAACAAGCCACCAAAATAAATATGAGTGTTGCTGTCTCAAAGTACACAATTTTCGTTTTAGTTCGAAGAAGACGTAATGGAGTGTGCTGTCTACCTCCTGGGTCATATTGCCAAACTTTCTATGGTCGCTAGAGCAGATCCAGTCAAAGTTGTCAGACACATATCAGCTGTGGTAAGAAAAGTTTGATTTCTTCTTTATTTAAACATTTTAAAAACTATTGGAAAGTAAAATCATTCAAAGAAAGCAAAAAACCAAGAAGAATACTCTGAGAGAATCGAATTAAACAAACACGGAATCCATTCTAGTCCACGTTGTCAAGGGCTAAGGACTATATTCGAAATGGATTCAAAATATTTAGGAAATTTTTTTTGTAAAGAGCTTGCATTACGCCTAATATAGCTTCTCTATTATCAGTTTCTTAAAAAAAATTATGTTATCCTTAAGTGTATCACCAATTTTCCAATGGAAAATTAAAAAACGTAGATTTTTAAATAAATATAACATTAAATAGGAGGGTTACAATTTTCTTCTACTACTTTTTATATCCCTATTACTACGTTGAATCTCTTGGAGATAATATCACAGAGTGATACAGAGTTTTCCTAAAGTTCGTTTGCACTTTAAATTACTTGCAACTCTGTAAGTACAACATGATAGAAAGAATCTACTAAGGAATTAGAAAGCGTGATGTATGTAGTTTATTTGTGCGTGTGTGTCTTTGAAAGTTTTATTTTTAAATATTAAAAATAAAATAACTCATTTATCGGAATCACTTTACCAACTTTATTGCACACGACTCTTATAGATATCTTGTATTTCTTGTTTGTAGTTTTGCAAATTATATGCTATATCAGATCATAAGATTCTCAGTATGGGGAAACAAAGGGCCAATTGTTATGAATAATAATAATTTTCGAAACTATCTTACAATTGTTGCAAATCCTACCAATGATTAATAAATCAAGTGTTAATTGTAGGAGAGTGTCATGCTATTATATACGTTGTTGCTTCCTATCTATAGCTCTAATTTGCGGGGTAACTATAAAATATGTTGCGGTGTAACTAAAAGATAAAAGGCATGAACTGTATGCTTTCGAGTGCAGTGAGAACTTCGACGAGAAATGACGAAGTGATGATCCATAATAAAGCTCTTTATTCTACTTCAGCGTTACATCACATACCATGTCTCGATGAAATTTAATTCTGGCGGGCTATGTTCCGCGCAGTTACAAAATAGTAACCCTAATTTGTTGAGGTTGCCACATTTGGCGAGCACAGCACTTAACATACGTATAAAATCATTTAGATACCTTCACTGTTTAAACTCAAGAAAATCAAAATAGTTTGATGTTTTTTCCTTTAACTTTTATCTTTAATAACTGCAGTTTTAGCGCCATCTGATGGGATTTTAATACTTTTCCTTAGGTCAACTCCCCTGATGATAATGGCGTGTTGGTTGGCAACTGGTCAAATGACTATGGAGGTGGTCAGCCTCCCACCCACTGGTCTGGCAGTGTGGCGATCCTACAACAATATTATAAGACTAAAAAACCTGTGAAATATGGACAGTGCTGGGTGTTTTCTGGTGTAGTTACTACAGGTAAACATTCCATTTACCCATTAAAATGATCTTCTATATTTTCTTGACGTTTGTAACTAATTGTTTTACTTTCTTGTTTCGGGTAATCTAGAAATCATGTGACAATTCCATGCAGTTTAGCGGGATATGTTATGATAGATCGATTTAAATGAAATTTAAATAATATTACGTTGAATTGTAATATAGTATTTAAGCGTTAGCTATAAATAGAAACTCTCTTCACAGCAAAAGTTTTTGAATTTTTTTTTCTTATGTTGCATATAAGCATCCATTCTCTTAGTTCAATAACGTTTGGATTTTACGTTACATGTAAATAACTCTTTTTGTTTCAAAAGTATTTGGGTATATTCTAGTGTTGTGTTTATAAACTGCAAGTCTCTTCGTTTCAAAGGTTTTTGGACCTATTCTAGCATTGCATATAAATTTTGGACGTTTCCTGGTGTTACGTATAAACATTCACTATCTTAGTTAAAAAAAGTTTGGATTTTACATTACATGTAAATAACTCGTTTCGTTTCAAAAGTATTTGGGTATATTCTGGTGGTGTGTTTATAAACTGGAAGTCTCTTCGCTTCAAAAGTTTTTGGACCTATTTTTGCATTTCATATAAATTTTAGACGTTTTCTGGTGTTGCGTATAAGCATCCATTATCTTAGTTGCAAAAACGTTTGGACTTGACGTTACACGTAAATAACTCTTTTCGTTTCAAAAGTATTTGGGTATATTCTAGCGTTGTGTTTATAAACTGCACGTCTCTTCGTTTCAAAGGACCCATTTTTCGGACCCATTCTAGCATTACATACAAATAACCGCTCTCTTCACTTTAAAAAGTAATAGGGCTTATTTATTTGCCAGCGCAAAATTGAAATTGTGATTTGAAAATGTTGTTTTATTGAATGAAACAAATTGTTCGTGCCGGACAATTACTTCATTATTATTAAAAGATATTTGATGAGTAAAAATATCTTCATCACAAATTCAATCTTTTTCGAATAAAGAATGATATGAAGATATAGAAAGATATGAAGAGAGCCTAAAAAATTTCAACCTTGAACTTCACAAAATAAAAATTTTACATCGTTCATACCATCTCAATATTTTTTGAATTATGTTTGCTTATGGGGCGTTGCGTCATAAATTATGCTATGAATTGTTTTGAACAGAATTGTTTTTGTATGTAAAGACGCATAAAAAAATATGACAGAAAAATGCGTTTTCACATTTGAAAATTATTTATTAATTATAAAAATATTTATACAAATATTTTGACAACTCTTTAGTCGAAAAAATTCTTTAAAAATATTCATTTAGATTTGAGTTTCTTTTCCTCACACGGAAAGATGAATATCATACAAATGAAATCTAAACATTTCTTAAAAGAACCATTGAAATTCGTTGTATGAAATTCAAATTTTGTTTTTTAATCTTTACTTTTTGATATGTAAATAATTGATCTCAAATAAAAGTTTGATTATAATTCATTTTAATTGTAGTTGTAATTAAAATTTTTTAAATAATTTTATATCGAAACTATTTTTATCTTATAATTTGTAATTTTATGTATCTCACACTATAAATTATTAAACTTATACTTCTTTTTTTCTATTGCATTTGTCTAAATCAATAAAACTGACCGTAAGAACTGTTAGAAAAATAATTAAAAATTGAATTTTTCGGTAATTTTATATTGATTTTATTGATTTGTTCGGTAATTTTATATTTATTTTATTGATTTTTCGGTAATTTTGTATTTATTTTGTTGGTTTTTCGGTAATTTTATATTGATTTTTTCGGTAATTTTAAATTTATTTTGTTGGTTTTTCGGTAATTTTGTATTTATTTTATTGGTTTTTCGGTAATTTTATATTTATTTTATTGATTTTTCTTTAATTTTATATTGATTTTTTGGATAATTTTATATTTATTTTATTGATTTTTCTTTAATTTTATATTGATTTTTTGGATAATTTTATATTTATTTTATTGGTCTTTCGGTAATTTTATATTTATTGATTTTTCGGTAAAATTTACTTGATTCTCTATTTTACTTTCTCATTATTTGACCTTGCTCATTCCTTATTCACGAATATAACATGGATTTTTCTGTGCCAGTTTGCCGAGCTTTGGGTATCCCGTGCAGGTCTGTCACCAACTTTGCGTCTGCTCACGACACTCACAACAGCCTCACAATCGATTATTTCTACGATGAAGAAGGAGAAGCTCTGGACAAGCTGAACATCGATTCAGTTTGGTAAGTAACTGAAACAGTCACTGCAATCTTCTGCTAAATTATAAGCAGTTAGCATTAAAAAAAATGTGTACCAAAAGTTTTTGCTGGAATAAAATGATATACAGGATGGTCAAAAATTATTGAACCCATTTCAAAAATTAATAAAAAAGCTAATAATGTTACAACTACGTTTTTTATAATGAGAGAGTAAATAAAAGAGTTTTTTATTATTCTCAAATAGGTGGCGTACCATTACGGCATTCTAAATTTGCTACAGCGAAAGATTTCCATACGCAATGGCTACCGATCAGCAGAAGCCGATGGGCGTCTTCTGGTTTCCTTTTTAGTTTTTCGTGAATATCTCGAAAAATATCCAATTTTCACACTACATGTGAATTCAAAGTAAAAAGCGTGAAATTACCTACAGAGCAATACTTTTATTTTTCTTCTAGCTTTAAAAATTTCGCAGATAATGGTTTGAAAAAATGGGAGATGTCTAATAATTCACGACCCCCTAGACCACCGTAACGGCGCGATACCTATCTGAAAAAAATCAATGCGCTCTCATTTAAAGAAACCATAGTTGTGAAGGGGATAGAGGATGCCTCAAAAATACCCCACTTGACCACTGACTCAGATCAGTAAACTTGCAAAATGATACTCCAGGCAAAAGATTTATAAACTAACATTTATTTCACAGTGCAAAAATGAAATTGCCGGTTAGAACATTAAAAAACATTTAAACCAAAATGAATCTGCAGCAAGACACATCTCGTATCAAAAAGTTACCATACACATAAGTATACTTGGGCGAGAAGAGGAACCCATTCAGTGAGGAGCCGAAAAGGGCCATAGGTACATCTGGATCTGAGTAGCTGATTATCAACAAGTCGCATGCAACTGCAGATGAGGGAAATCAGTCGAAAGGCTCAATCTCTGTTCAGGCAAGATGGCTACATCATCTGTTGTACTACCACAGAGGCTCATACTTCACTAAGGTGGGTTGGCTTATGCTCGGTCTCGGTCTGACGGGAATGGAAAAGGCACTCCTATAAATACTTGGAAGAATAGTGCGCGCGCAGAGCTGTACTTTTTTAGCATCTTGCATGGAAGAATAAAATTCTACCTTCAGCCTCATGGCAAAGTGAGAGATGGAAATGCAAAGGTTCGAGAGGCCGCCACAGTTGTAACATTATAAGTTTTTTTTCTATTAATTTTTGAAATGGGTCCAATAATGTATGACCATCCTGTATTGTTAGAATAAAAGTAAATTATGAACTTTTGATGTTCAGTAGAACTTTGATTAACCGTCATCATCCGGATCAGAGTGGTGACGGATAACCGAATAGACGGATATCAGAAATCTCTTCATGCATATGCTCAGTAACCTTATTTCATTGCTGGTTTGGGCCGAAAATGAAAATAAAATCCTTTAAAAGTGAATGCTGCATACATGTTGTATTTAATTTTACAAAACGATGAATACAAACTTCAATATATGAGTAGTAATGTACAGAAATATATTTTAATACTATAGACCTACGCTACTTTTTAGACTGTGACGGATAACAGAAACTGTCCGTTAAACGAGTGACGGTTAATCGAAGTTTTACTGTACTCAAAATTTCTGACAACATAAAAAGTACTAAGCTAAAATATTTTATTACATTTTCACACTTGTCCTAAAAGGACATTTGTCCTGATATCCAGATTACTCTGAAGAAAGGTTTGAAAAGTTTTTATCTCGGTTGTCTTTTGATGATGTGAGGCCTTTCTTGATGGCTGAACTTTTCCATAGGAACTTCCATGTATGGAATGAAGTTTGGATGGAACGACCCGATTTGGAACCTGGTGGCTACTCTGGGTGGCAAGCAATTGATGCCACACCCCAAGAAGAATCTGATGGTAAGCAAGAATTCTAAAATACAGCTGGTCTTTTGTTCATTTCATGCGACAAAATTATTCCATATATTTTTAGTATTCTGAATTTTCAAGACATTATTCAATATATTCAGTATATTTTTCAATATATTCTGTATATTTTCAATATATTCCATATATTGGAATAATTATTTCAAATATTATTCCAATTATTCCCTTTATATAATATTCAATATATTCTGTATTTTTTTCTATATATTTTTCCGCATATTATACCAAATTATTTTAGCATTCCGGATATAATTAATATATTCCGTACAATAATCAAAATTATTCCCTATGTTATTCCAAATTATTTCATATATCATCCCAAATTATTCCTCATATTATTCCAAATTATTTCACATATTGTCCCAAATTACCCCATATATTATTCAATATTATTTCATATTATCCCAAATTACTTCGTATATCATTCCAAATTATTTCATATATTCCGTCCCGTATATTATTTCATATATTTTGGATAATATTCAGTATATTCAGCATATTATACCACATATTCAGTATATTATTCCTTATATTATTCCATATATTTTGGATATTATTCAATATATTCAGCATATTATACCATATATTCAGTATATT